>JACEIK010001165.1:36592-95498 GCA_018107945.1 Datura stramonium
AATATGATATCTATCTAGTGTGATGTATGGAATATATGACAAAGGTGGATCTATTGATCGGTCATGTCATATAGGCCCGAGTTGGACATCCAATTGCTTCAATTTGAATTATTCGGAGAATGCAATACTGATATATATCAAAAAGAGGGATAATCAAACCTATTTCTCGATTCACTCAAAGAGGTAAATAGGGTCCTAATAGAGATATGTAAAAAGCAGGTCCGATTATGCGTATTCCTAATCCTATATGGAATGTAACGGTGTAGGGATCCATATGTAAACATAATATCTATTTAGATAGGCCCGAATGACCCCTTCTCATAATGAGAATGTATATTACCCTATTCTAGTCTGGTCTGGTATGGAATGAACTTATCTATTGAGTCTGACTCATAGTGATCATTTATCAAAGAATGACTCTGGTTATCAAATGATTGAACAACCAGGAGCAATTTACTTACGATACTTATTTGACATTCACAAAAAGCATCTAATGAATTATGAGTTCAATACATCCTGTTTAGCAGAAACACGGATATTCCTTTCTCATTATCAGACAATCACTTATTCACAAACTTCGTGTAGGGAAAATAGTTTTCATTTCCCATCTCATGGAAAACCCTTTTCGCTCCGCTTAGCCTTATCCCCCTCTAAGGGTATTTTAGTGATAAGTTATATAGGAATTGGACGATCCTATTTGGTCAAATACCTAGCGACAAACTCCTATGTTCCTTTCATTACGGTATTTCTGAACAAGTTCCTGGATAACAAGCCTAATGATTTTCTTATTGATGAGATCAATATTGATGATAGTGACGATATTGATGATAGTGAAAATCTTGATGCTAGTGACGATATCGATCATGACCTTGATATGGAGCTGGAACTGCTAACTAGGATGAATGGGCTAACTGAGGATATGATGCCGGAAATAGACCGATTTTATATTACCCTTCAATTCAAATTAGAAAAATCAATGTCTCCTTGCATAATATGGATTCCAATCATTCATGATCTGGATGTGAATGAGTCGAATGACTTATTCCTCGGTCTATTAGTGAACCATCTCTCCAGGGATTGTGAAAGATGTTCTACTAGAAATATTCTGTTCTACTAGAAATATTCTTGTTATTGCTTCAACTCATTCTCTAAAAAGTGGATCCTGCCTTAATAGCCTGAATAAATTAAACATGTGGTGAGCGACTATACGACAAATGAGTCGAAGAAGCTATAAGGTCACTAGCCATAGAAAATTCACCTAGCAAGCTATCACCCGCCATTTGGCAACCCCGGTGCCACCAACTCGATAGTAGGGCCATACTTTCAAGGTTCTATCCCTATTGGTATCAGGGTACGCTAACATCCTATAGGAAAGCTTTACTGTGTATATAGGCGTCAAATAGAAATTTACGTTTAAGTCAGCCCAATGCTGTCCAAATCTAATCACAAGTTTGTAACACCTCGCATGGCAACAAACACTACTAGTCTCTAAATGATAAATAAATGTATAGGAATTTATGTCGCTTCTAGCGATAATCAAAACTAAATGTATCTTTCTTTGACAAGTGGATACTATGTTACTTACCTCAATTCATCTCTTTTGCATCAAATAACCAAAACATATAAAATCATAAGTTACTACAAAGGTAAAAGTCATATCAGCCCTCTAAGGAGAGAATAACTTGCCGAAAGAGGTTAGTCTTAACATACCTCAATTGTCGAACTCTGCTCAAGAAATCCTGCTTTGATTAAGAACTTGTAGCCCCTCCGTATCTTAGCTCCTATGACACTCCAAACAAGGCCGTTCGCTTTCAAGAAGTAGGCCCATGATATCATACCACAAACATTATGATAACAAGTCATAACAGTTCAACTCGCAATCTTACAAATTTCTTATAGATTAGAAGGATGGAAGTACTTACTTCACTTGTAGACGCATTCAGACTTGAATAGAGATGATTACTACACCTTCTACTCCATAGGTCTCTGTCAATCCGAGCCAATTTCACGATTCAACTTTGTAGATATGTTCTTCGTAGGGCTGGGAATCATTATCTATGAAGAATTTGCAATTAGACGAGATTTGTAAACTTAATTTACCTTCAATTAATGAGAAACTAGGGAGAATCATCGCTATGGACATTGCTATCAATTTGGGAAATGTTTAAAGTGAAAGTCAAAGCACACACTTGAATATTTATAGGTGGGAGGCGGTGGTAGGGGACCGCGACGCGCACCCTATCACGCCGAGGTGCAGGTGCGACGCGCCGCTCCTTTTCCGCCAACCTTCCCGCGCACTGCGTAGCTTGTGCGCCGGGCTGCCTATGCTCCGCGTGGCCCCGTGCGCTAGCATGCGCGGCTCTACCAACGTACCGCACATGACTCTCCAACACTCGCCGTCGCTTGAAATTGAAAATTCTTCTCGGGCAACTTTAATTCCTTACTATTTCACTTCCGTGCAAGATAAGAATAAAAATTTAGCCCGAAGAATTTATATTCTCACTAAGCCCGCTTCGCACTCATTCATGGGGCGTTTCATAATATTAGAACTAATGATTTCTACCGATCTTTATCAAATTGCAACTATGTAAGAGACACTAGCTAAGGTTATTCTTTCAAATGAGGAATAATGCCATTGGGTCTAACTTATACATTTCATTTGTAGCATGCATGGTCATAAATAATGAGTCTTAAATTTCTCTAAAATCTTTTGACTCAATTAGAGGATTATCTCTCCAAGTCATTTCGGCCCTCGAAAGTATTTACTAAAAACTCTCATTAAATATTACAAAGTTGACTATACTTGTAACAACCTGTCATAAAATGAGGGTTGAAAGCCTCAAATCCCGATATTCATTATTTTCCTAATCTAAGCTTCTTAAGTCAAGAAATCTAAGAATAAAAGCATACTTTGATATTTGCAACCACTAAAATCATTTAAGAGTGAAAGGATAAATAGTAACCATGCAATATTCTACTTGCAAAATACTACATCCGTAGGTTAACTCAATAACATAACCCCACATTAGGAACTACGATATTAGATGTGTGGTTTATCCACTCATTCAACCAACAATTAACTTAAAGAAGAGATAGATAAAGAGCGACATTAATATTCACATTTAGTAAGAGAGAAGACACAAAGTTTACCCAATAAATAGTTGGAGTTTTCTTGATGTTTATTTTTTTTGCAATAAATGCAAGTGCTTGTCTTTACAAGAGTGAACACATTTTCTCTATATAATTTTTTTTCTATTTTAAATCTAATATGTCATATTTGATATGCATAAACAAAATATAAAATTGTTCTTTATAGGTTTAAAAGCTCTGAGTACAAGATATATAAATTGTCGAAACATATTTCCACTATGCGGTTGCAAATTGGACCGCAGAATTGATTTGCATTCTCAGACATGGAATAGAAGACCTACAAAGGTCTTCAATTTGTGCCTAGGTTCGTCAATTTCCGCAATCCTCGTATACCACATTCCCCGAATGCACCATGTTCATGTGACAATTTCTTGACATTTTTTCCCACTCTTTTTGGTCGTAGAATGATCTATGGACCACGTATTGGAATGCGATCATAGAATGGTACCACATAATGAATCTTACATTTTGGGTTTCCTAAGCATTTAATCATAGCCTGATGAATGGACTGCATGGGCTAATTGCCTTCAACTGCACATTTTTGCTCTTTCTTTTCCATCTTTCGCCAATTTTTCTTCATTATAGCATTTGAGTTCACACACCTAAAAAATCATAAAAATATCATCAGAACGATTCTAGAAAGTGCATTAAGGACTTAAAAGTTTTATGCTTTTGGTACAAATTAAGCCGTAATTTCATGGCTTACCAATCCCTCATTAAGCTTTTATTTGTCCTCAAGCAATAGCAACTATCAATCCAGATCTAATAACAAAATATCAGTGACTATGATTGATTTTATTTGTGAGTAGATTAGTATGTGACTTTCAATCAATATAATTATCTCCTCAAAAGACCAAACAAGAATGTCATAGCCATCAAGCAATTGATTCCTAAAATTCAAGCCTCATATGATGACTAACTGCTAGCTGTAATACCGATGTGCACAAGTACCACAATCTAAAATGATAAAATAAAATTACTCACACTCATAAAGAACGCCAAGCAAGCAGAAACATCATTCCATAGGCTTTTCTCTACTGTGAAGTCACCAATGTCCAAGGAAATTTAGGTTGTGGATCTCAAAGGCTTTTCAGTGTGTTTGGTTCTATGAGGCAATCATTTAGGTGAAAGTGACTAGAAATTCCCCAAGCACTACATATCTCCTTTTTTTCTTCCTCTTCTTGCTTCTCGCCTACCCCTTTTTTGGTGTGGCTCAGATCTTCCTCTCTTTCATCATTTATTCATCCTTCCTTTCTCCTTATCACTTTGATAATTTTAAGGAAGAAACCCTTTGTATCTACCATCATACACTCTTTTTTATTTCCTAGAGCATGTACCACCATTAACTTAGTAATTAAGCCTCATATACATCAAAGTGCTTAAAGGGATGGATTGGTTCAAAGAAGGTTCAAGAAAGGTTAAAGGCTTGTAATATGGTATAAAGGAAGGATCAAGAGACACAAGATGGAAAAACTAAGATCACACAACACATAGGTAGGGTATTTAGGCTTCAAAAGAGGCTTCTCAAGTCAAGGCCTATCATGTCTACAACTTTCACACCTCCTAAAATTCTTGGTGACAAAATAATGGGGGCAAGTTCTAGATTAGGTAAGCAATATCAACAAGTAATCCGATCGTTTCCGCCATGGCACAAAAACTATAGCCACAACTACAATTTCAACTCTCAAATAAGTACATGGCTACATCACAACGATGTACACACTAATATTCATAAAGTCAAAAAATGAGGCATATTTTCACAATAACAATATTTACTATATTTGACTCCGTTCTAACACATTTTCAGAATTTTTGAGGGGTTTTTTACAAAGTCATAGTCATAAAAAGTTCACATGCTTCTATTTAAACAAAAGTATCAATCAAGTAAAAGAAAATTCATTAATAAGTTACAGGTTTCTCAAAATACACCCTTGGTGACCTAGGATTTTCCTTTCTTTCATCCTTGCTTCCTCCTTATCAAAAGTTCTTTATATATATATATATATATATATATATATAAATATATATATATGTGTGTGAGTGTGTGTGTGTGTGTATGTGTATAAATTTTTATATTACTTTGATAATTCTAAGGAAGGAACCCTTTGCATCTACCACCATATACTATTTTTTTTGCTGTGAGCATCTACCACCCCCAACTTAGGCATTAAGCCTCATATATATCGAAGTACTTAAGGGATGTATTGGTTCATAGTAGGTTCAATAGCGCTGAAAGGCTTGTGATTGGTGGTGAAAGAAAGGATCAAGAGACAAGATAGGAAAACTGAGATCACACAACTCATAGTAGGCTATTTAGGTTTCAAAAGATTTTCTCACGTCAAGGCCTAAGACCGTCCACAACTTTTACAATTCCTATAATTTTGATGAAACAACAATGGGGAAAGTTCTAGAGAAGGCAAGAACACTGGCAAATAATCTGGGTTCTTTCATTTGCGCGCACAAACTCACTAACAACTATATTTTCAACTCATTAAGTACATGGCTACATCACAAAGATTTACACACTAATATTCAGAAAGTAAAAAGAAGGCATTCTCTCACAACAACAATTATTTGACTATATTTGACCACTTTTAATACATTTTTAGAAATTTTGAGGGGTTTTCACAATTCATAAATATAAACCACATGCTTCTTATTTACACAAAAATAACAACCAAGTCAAAAAATATTCATTAATAAGCCATGATTTCTCAAAGTACAACCTTGGTGGCTTCAGGATTTTCCTTTCTTTCAAATTTTTATTCATCCTTCCTTCCTCCTTTTATATATATATATATATATATATATATATATATATATATATATATATATTAGTTTTGTATCATTTTGATAATTGTAAGGAAGGAACCATTTGTATCTACCACCATACACTCTTTTTTCTTTCCTAGTGTTTGTACTACCACCAAATTAGGCATTAAGCCTCATATATATCAAAATTCTTAAGGGGATGGATTGGTTCAAAGAAGGTTCAATAAAGGCTAAAGGCTTGTAATCGTGGCGAAATAAAGGATCACGAGACACAAGATGGGAAAATCGATCACACAACTCATGTAGGTCAGTGTTTAGGCTTCAAAGAGATTTTCTCAAGTCAAGGCTTAAGATCACATCCACAACTTTCACAATTCATACAATTTTGGCAGACAAGACATGGGACAAGTTCTAAATGAACACGCAACAACGATAAATACCCGGTCCTTTCTCGCTCATGGCACACAAATCCACACTAACAACTACATTTTTAACTCTCGATTAAGTACATGGCTACATCACAAAGATTTACACACTAATATTCAGAAAGTCGAAAATGAGGCATGCTTTCACAACAATAATCATTCGACTACATTTGACTACTCTAACACATTTTCGTAATTTTTGAGGGTTTTCACAAAAATCATAGCCATAACAAATATGCTTCTTATTTACACAAAAGTATTAACCAAATTAAATAAAATTCATTCATGTGGACATGGTTTCTCGAAATACGTGCTTGGTGTCCTAGGATATTCTTTTCATTTAACCTTTATTCATCCTTCCTCCGGCCCTTATCATAAAGTTTACATTTATATATATATATATATATATATGTATGTATGTATGTATGTATATGTATGTATAAATATCACTTTGATAATTCTAAGGAAGGAACCTTTGTATCTATCACTATACACTTTTTTTCTTTCCTAGAGCATGTCGCACCCAACTTAGGCATTAAGCCTTATATATATCAAAGTTCTTGAAGGGATGGATTGTCTAAATAAATTTCCAAAAGGTTTAAAGGCTTGTGATTGGTGGTGAAAGAAAGGATAACGAGACACTAGATGGGAAAACTGAGATCACACAACTCATAGGTAGGCTATTTAGGCTTCAAAGAGAGCTTTCTCAAGTCAAGGCCCAAGATCACGTACACAACTTTCAAAATTCCTACAATTTTGGTGAGAAGACAATGGGACAAGTTCTAAATGAGACAAGCAACAATGACAAATAATCTAGTTCTTTCTACTCATGGCACACAAACTACACTAACAACTATATTTTTAACTCTCAATTAAGTACATGGATACACTCACAAAGATTTACACACTAATATTTAGAAAGTTAGAAAATGAGGCATTCTTTTACAACAATAATAATTTGACTATATTTGACCACTCTAACACATTTTTAGAATTTTTGAAGGGGTTTTCACAAAATTATAGTCATAAAAGTTCACTTGCTTCTTATATACACAAAAGTATCAACTAAGTCAAAAAATTCATTAATAGGCCATGGTATATCAAAATACACCCTTGAAAAAGAACCTAAACAAAGAAGTAAGGGGGATCTAACAAAGATAAGAAGCTATGAATACTATAAATTGAAAAGATATATATTGACATGCCAAAACTCGATTTTATTCACAAAAATATGGACAAGAAAAATATACCCTTCACCTTCAACTAAAAATCATGCATTGTCCTTAATGCATTAGTCATAAAAAGAACAAAATACGAAGACCCCATGCCAAGTACCTCTAAATGCCCAGTGTGGTGAACTGGTGGTGGTGTCTATTTGGACAAGAAGGCAACAATAGACCTGGATGCAGTAGTGTAGATGGTGGAGTGTGCTATGTTGCTGTTGTCGTCTCATGGGAAGCACCATCTATCTCCATTAGGCCCTCGGGATCGAGCGTAGTACCACTAATGCCAACTATGGATGTCTCCCCTCTAAGACCTCTCCATATTTATCAAACAATCACGCCTTCTAAATCCTACAAGGACTTCAGGCCTCACATGGGCTACTCTAAGAATATCCTTTATCTGCCTTTGCCTCCTCCTCCGCATCAAGAGGCTCGCTTGCACTCATGCAAGTGCTCGCCTATCGGTGGTGCTATTGGAGGAGAGGTTGTGGGTGCAAGGGTCTATGCTTACGCTTCTCCATAAATTAAAGTCCATCAATAAGAAGTCTAGATATATAGACTTAAACTTATGCATATCCTTCTTGAGAACGAATAAGTCAACTCGAGGGCCGTAATGTTGTCCTTATCACCGCCTCAACCTTGGGTAGCCTATCGATAATCCGCTTCAAGGCGTCTCGACCGGGGCCCGTGCCGCTCCTCAATATGATTCAGAGAGGCATGGACGGGCCCCTGAGCTATCCCGATCAAGTTCGATATGGTTCGCTCCAACTTGGCTCACCTTGGCTTTTGGTACGTACCTCGCTGTCCTGTACTTTCTATGGATGCTCAGCTTTATTAAGAATCGAGCTGGGTATGGCTGATGCACTGGAAGCCAATGGAGGTATGGCAAAGAGTGTTGGATGATCCTATAGCGGAGGAGGGATTGGATCCTACATCTCTATAGAGGAAAAAATTGTGGTCGTACCGTGTGTGCTCTATATCAACATCCAATGCGCTCTTAGTTAATCATCGCATGCATCAATCGAACCCTCCTCCATCTCTTTTTCCTCTCTTCCCAATTCTCATCTTAGGTCCTTAATATGTTTACAAGAATAGATGCTATAATGGAAGTGTCCACCCCCGCATTATGAACCCTAGCCCTTCAAAGATAGCTCATGCATGAGGTAGAGAAATGGGAAGGATGTCTTTTCTTGCGTTTCCCTCTTTGTAATTTTTAAATGGATGATGCCTCCCAAGGTTGACGAAGGTGTGTCATAATGCAGGCAATGATAATTGCTTTCTCCAACTTTATCTCGCATATCATTCTAGAAGGTTAAAATCGAGAGCCGAAAATTGTAAGCCAAAAAGGGGCCTCAATTGTAAAGTCCTCTCTTTATAAATCTTGACATAAGAATTAATTCAATCAGTCCCCCTAGCTATAATGGATGCCGCCCATAGTCTCTGATAATTTATATTCACCCGAATCGTCACGATACTTGGGCTCCTTCGCCCAAATACGCTCTCCATAATATTCATTTATTTCATTTGGCCTACTTAGTACTTCCACTCCCCTAACCTTGGCTACCTCAAGAGCCCTTACTTCATCCCATTCTTCTTGAGCAAAGTCGCCAGGATGAAGCATAGAACTCATGGACTATTGCCTCATTGTATTAGGGCAAGGGATGAGTAAACACTCTCCACATATAAAAAAGAGAGTCTCCTAGACCGTAGGTAAATTTTCATGCATCCCCATTACCGAGATCCTCTTCTCCTCAATGAATATATTACACCCCGTAAAAATCCGATGTTTGAAAAGTGTCGCAAGACGTTGAAATTAGTTGATTAAGGTTGTACATTTATGTTGAGAAAACTGCAGCATACAAAGTGTAAATGATAGGAAGTGTCGAGGGTCGAATGAATAGACGACATGACGAATGAGGTCAACAAGGCATGGTCTAGCTAGGCAAGGTGTTGGCTAACGTATTATGGAGGAAAATCTCCGCCGATAGCCAATGTGCCACAGAGACGTATCCATCGCCTTAAGGTGTGTGCGTGTGTGTGTGTGTGTGTGTGTATATATATACATATGTTTGACTTATCCTGAAATCATTTCTAGCCTATTCCAGCTTTGAGCAAATTGCTTAGAACATCATATATTCTCTCTATTTCTAGTAGATAAATCAAAGGAGAAGCAAGGAGAAAGCATCAAGAACAATACGCCTAAAACACGACAAGATAGAAGAGTATTTGTGAGGTATGTTTTGTGTGCTTAGGAGCCGTTCTTGCTGCATATTTGGCAGAAAGGTTGCTGCCTTTTGATAGAAAGTTAGGAAAATACTCCTATTCTAGACAATAATAATCTCAAGCAAAAGATAAGTGTTTCTAGTTACTAAACTTGCCTAAAAATCCTACCTAAAGATAGGCGTTGAAGCCATGTTGGGTCGATGTTTTTAATTTTGTTGCTGATGTTGCTGCTCGTTTTCTAAAGGTTGGTGCAGCTGTGTTTTCTGAAAATATACTCTATAACTAGGGGAGTTGATCGTAAGGGAAGTTAGGTAATTTTCTTCTTCCATTTTCCTTAAATTATTGTAGAACAAGTTATGTAAGGAAATATAAAACGTTGCCTTGTGTGTTGTTGTTATAGCTGCCGGTCGGCATGACATTTTGGCTGGATAAATTGGATTAAAATATCCTTTTCACTTGTTTATAAACCTTATGAATTTAAGAGGCTAAGTTCTGGTTGTTGAAGGAAAGAATCGTCTAAGGAAAGCTCGTCCAATAAGGTATGTAAAGGCCCGCTTTGTCGCTCTCTTTCAAGCACGAATTTTGCGTTGTAGGTTGAACGAACCAACAAGTTTCTCATGTGTATTGAGGCAGTATGTTAAGTAATATTTAATCTTTAAGTTCCAAGTTTAATTGAAGCTATGGTGTTGAGATTATGTCTAGCCCGAAGAGGCACTTAAAGTGTACTATTGTGTTGATTTTTGTCATAGCTTTATATCGAGTTGGAGACCCCTTAGCATGGGGATTGTTAGCTAGTGTTTTACATTTTTTATACATATTACGTTAATCATGTTTGAAGTTCTGGTTGTTATAAAGAATTAGTAACTAAGCCAAGATGATGACACGAGAACTAAAGTAAGCTAAGAACTAGTATTGTCCTAGTAATCCATTACATAGTCATATACTCTCACATGTATGTGATTTACACACTTAAGGCCAATAAAGATCCCCTAATCTCCACTCCTAGAGTTAAAAATAAGTTGCCGAGTTGTTAAGTTATAAGTTAAATGCAGGATTAATCCTAAGTATCTAAAATTGAGTCTAAGTACTCCAAAGTAAGTTTAGATATCTTAAAAGAGTCCAAGAACGCTAAATGAATCTAAGTACTCCAAGTTGAGTTTGAGTTGAGTCTAAGATTGCTAAGTTGAATTCAAGTATTCAAAGTGGATTCTAAGTATTTCAAAGTGATTCTAAGAATTCATGGAATGAGGTTCTGAAGGTCATTTTCCTTGAGTATCAAGTTTGTTTCAAGATTTTGAGTCAAGCTATATTTTATGTCCCCTTGTCGATGCTAGGTAAGGTATTTGGTCCTCCAAGTTGGACCCATTCTCTTAGAGAGTTATGTTGCATTACTCACTTCGGTCTAAGTATCAATTTTGCTCATTTTTGCATGATTTTGAATATTATTGTGCCACACGCCTCTCTGGTCCAAGTATTAGATGGCCGATTATGCGATGTCACACGCTTCTCTCGGTGCAAATATCATATGGCTAATTATGGGAAGTACCAGAAAATTCTTGTCCAAGTATCAAGTCAACCGTATGTACCCGGTCCAAGTATCGTAAACTCTTAAAATCCCGATGCAAGCATCGTGCAGAAATACTTAAATTCTGGCCTAAGCATCGTGTAGCCACCGAGTCAATTCTTATAAATTTGGGTCCAAGTATCAAAAGTGTTTGCATATGAGTCAGTTGAGTTATGTTTATGCACAAAGTCTTCATATAGATAGCAGATGCAGAGTTACGCATTGCTTTTCCCGCAATTCTATCTTTGAGTTATGTTCAACTCGCACTTATCATCTATGTTGACAGTTTTAGAGTGTCGTGTTGTTATTCCCTTCTCTAGTTTAGTTATCTTTGACATTTTTTTTTTTTATTATAGCTTTGTCTTACATACCAAAGGCATTTCCTTATACTTACGTCCTCCACCCGGGGACCCCTCGCAATATGCTACAAGTGTGGCTAGGGGCTTAGGATCGGATGCGCTGGAAGTAGGTGAGCTCCAATTTAGCTAAGAGTGGTATACTCCTTTCTTTTCAAGAACCATATATATCTTGTTGGTTGTATTGAGTTTTGTACATTATGGGTATGTCAGACCCCATTCTATGCATTTCGGCTTGTTTACTCTTTAGACGCTTTTATGGAATAGTTGTGCAGCTTGTATAGCTTCACCCGGTGTGTTGCCTCATGGCCTTTTACACCGTTTATTTTTATTGTTATCATAGCCTTGTTGGCATTCTATCATTGGTTATATATTCATACCTGGTCGGTCTATTTCTATGCTATATTTGGATCGCGAATGGTGACCCAATTGGCCTAAGGGTTACAATATAGACGCTATATAGATGACTTCTCGATATCTTTGGAATCAAGTGCCATCTCGGTGACTCACCCGCTTTGGGGCATGACAACTTGGTATCGTAGCATAGTCGAGTCCTAGGTTTCCACGGCCGCGTATAGTAGAGTCTTGCTTATCGTATGTTGTGCACCACACTTATAATTTGGAGGCTACAAAAGTTATTTAGGAATTATATTACTTATGTATTGATAGACTATGCTTAGAGGAAGTTGTAAGTGTTATCTCAAGTTTAATCAGATTGTATTTTAGAGTATGCCTAAGACGAGTAAATGACCATGAGATTGGATTGGCTAAGCAGATAGTGGAAGGTATTAGCCACCCTTCTCACAATCGGGGAGATAGACGAGGCACAAAGTGAGTCTCCAGCTCCCGAGTGATATCCCTCCATCTCCTGTAAGAACTACAACAAAGAGATGCCCAACACCCCTAAGTCAAGTATCACTTGAAGGGGATAGAGTGGTTGACCCTCCAACACCTGTTGCACCTCTTATAGTACTAGAGGGACAGGGACAGGGACAGCTCATTATTGACTCGTATAGTGGTTTGAGGTGTTGGAAGGGACAAGGGAATGCATATGAGAGTTCTAAAGCCTATGAGCTTGGGCCTAGGGCCCCTCCAATTTTCACAGGTCGATCCGCATTAGGATCTACAAGACTTTATTAATCATATGTATCAAGTATTGTGGGTAATACGGCTTCACTACCGTAGAGAGTGTAGAGTCGGAGGACATTTAGGCTACATGAGTAGCTATTCTATGGTATGAGTCCTCAAGTCGAGCTAGGAGAGGATGTGCCTCAACCGAGTGGGAGTTCCCTAGAGGATTTTGTGGATCAATATCCGCCACAGGAGCTCCAAGAGTGCTTGAGCCGAGCGCTCATGCACTCGCAACATGGTATCCTAAGTTTGGGAGATTATAGCCTTAGGTTTAATTCCTTGGCTAGGTATGTTCGCGTACATGGTGCCCACTAAGAGGGCCGTAGTTCACAAGTTTGTGTCGATTGAGGACCCATAGCTCATAAGTGCTTGGAAGTGTACACTTAGTCTGATGGTGACATTGCTCGGATGCAGGCCTTGGCCTAAGGCCGAGGACTTGATTCACCAAATTTTAATACTGTGAGAGACGTGTGTATAGGAAGAGGTCCAAATCCCAAGATCTTATAGAGAGTCGGAGGAGACTCTATGTTTCACTCGAATAGGCAAGCCGAATCGACCAAGTGAGAGTGCCCTACCCCGCCTGTAGGGACCATGGAGAGATCGAAGTTTAGCCCATCCGGCTCGAGTCACAGAGACCCCAGTACCCCCGTATGCTCGTACAGAAGTCATCTCAAGCAAGTAATATCTAGGTGAGAATGTATGCTATTTGTGCGACAACCCGATTATTTCATGCGACAAAGGCCCACCGAGGACTAGAGGTGACATTGTATAACCGACACGCTCGGGAAGAAGAACATCATCACCTTTTAGTTCATCATCCCAAGTCAAGCTCTCAACCCAGCCGTCGTGTGGTATGTCAATAAAGGGAAAGCCTCTTGCCCGTGGGACTCGGTGTACAATCACTTTTATGCTTTAGGTGGTCACCGTGACTACAGTCGCCTCTTGATGTTGTCATACTTTGATTATACTCTTTGCTATTTAAGCTTAGTAGATCCGTGCTCTACCCTTTCTTATGTTGCTCCTCTGATAGAGAGTAAGTTTAAAATAGCTCCTAAATTGTTATTTAAGCCATTTATTGTGTTGATGCCAATTGGAAAATTTGTGTTATCTAAAAGAGTGCATTGTAGTTGTATGGTACAAATATGTGATGATTTTCATAGCTAATCTAGTTGCTTTTTGCAAAGGGCTGATTTTGATATGATCATGGAATGGATTGTCTAGTAGCATGTTGTTAATGTTGATTAATGAGAAAGATTTTCGCATTTCAATTTCCCATGAGCCATTTCTAGAAAGGAAGGGCAATGACGCTATGCCTAAAAGTAAGTTCATTTCTTACCTTAAGGCCTAGAAGATGATGTCCAAGGGCTGCATTTCTCGCTTAGTTAATCGTAGACATGTGTAGTGAATCGGCAACTTTCCAATCGGGCCTAAGGGTTAGTGAGTTCGCCTTCCCGCATGACTTACCCGGGAGATCCTCCGAAAGGGAGGTAGAATTTCCCATTAATTTGCTTTGAGGTACTCAACGATATCGATTCTTCCTTACGTAATGGCTCCGATAGAGTTAAGTGGAGATAAAAGAGCGTACAAAAGATTCGCTGAAGGAATGCCCGCCTAGTGTGTCACCATGGGTTGCACTAGTGCTCTTTGTGCGGAAGAAAGATAGGTCGTTGTAGATGTGTATCGATTACAGAGGCTTGTTATACTCGAAGACCCTAAGATCAAAACCGAGTTGAAATGGAGAAAACAGAATTCTTGCATCAAGTCACAAGATGAGTCATCCAGCTGACCTCGTCAGAAACCCACAGTCGTTATGACTCATGGGGAGAGGTTGGGACTTGGTTTAAAATTTGGGATTTGAGGTGACTTGGGCGGTGTGATCATGAGTCATGGTCAACACCACGAGTCGTCCATGTGAGCCGTGGGTCACGGTTGACTTAAAGTTAGAAAATTTAAAAGGTACCTAACGTAGATTTGGTCACCACGACTGTCTGCACACCATGTGTCGTGGTGACTATTGGAAGAATTTTGGCAGAGGTAAGTAACAAATACAAACATACACGGCAGTCTTGGCCAGACTGATTGAGTCATCCAGCCCTCGTTGGGACCGGGCACGCTTTTTCTCTACAAGTTTATTAAGGGCTTTTTCATAATTCCTAAGTTTCAAGACCTAAACTATGTCGCTTAAGCTTTAAATAGTGTGTTTATGAAGGGTTAAGTGTCTTGCCTCGTTTTGCACCTACACGCAAGTGCACGTGGTCGAACAAGTAGTAAAGTGGCTCAAGTGGGGCTGGGCATCGATCCCACAGGACTCGACTAAGGTAATACTCGAATTAAGTATTAATGAACTCTAACTCTTAAAAATGCATTAAAGAGCTTAAAGAAGATTTTTGAGAGTTTGTCTCCTAATTTATACTAATCTAATACAAATTTACAAATTGAGTCGAACTATAGTAATGAGCATGCCGGCGGCTAAAACTAACATGCAGAAAGTAATTTATGATACACTTCGGTTAATCTTTCCTTCGATTGCTAGTCAAGAATTATTGCCTATGGATTAAAACTTTCGTATTCAACCCAACTTAAGAATCATGAACCTTCAACCTACATTTCTGTGATTAAAAGAAATTCAAGTTCTAGCCATACAAAACCAATCTCAATTGACTAACACTTTCGTATATATTACACTATTATGAAGGTAAATCAATTCTCAATTTTTCCCAAACTAAGAAGAGAACATATCCTACCAATTCGCACCCCTTCAATTTCTTTCTTCGAGATGAAACCGAACTTTTTTAGATATACATTAACATCGGTCAAACATTAATGCAAAGAAGAACAAGAATTAATAGAACAACCATGGAAGAAAAGATGAAAACCAAAATGATCAACAATTACATTCCACTACAAATGTTCTTAACCTCAAGAAGAAGTGAATTTAGCCACTCATTTGTGGATTAAACATCATCAAATGAGTATAAATCATACAAACAATTGAAATAAAGGAGAAAGAGATAGAGAAGAACCCTAGGATTTTCGCCCTCAACCGCCCGTAACCCACGTTCTGCTCAACTAAGTCGTAATGAATAAAAATAAAACCTAAGTGTTCTATTAATACTAGTGGGAATTTTTCCTTAATAACAAGCAACGTGTCACGAGTGTATCGTGGAGCATCAGCTCCGTGACACGGTGTGTAATGGGAGGAGCACTCGGCCAACATGTCATTGCAGTGTACGCAGCACCGCCAATGTGTCACTTGAGGTATCACAAGTCCTCTCGGAAATCGCCCAATTTATTTCAACTTTGTACTAGCCCCATATCATTCCTCCACTTCACCAAATCATAGATTGGGTCCTCCAATGCATTATTTCCTTCAAAACCAACGACTAATCATGTTGGTTAATATTTTCCTCATTTATATAAAAGGCATGAAAATGTACATAATTAAATACATAAACAAGACAAAACTAAGTTATAAAGTATCACTTTGGCATGTACTTGCCCAAGATCACAACCCCACACTTAAAGTCTTGTTCGCCCTCGAACAAACCTTTTACATCTCATGCACATGAAGACCACACACATAGCTAATTTAGCAAGATAATTCAAGCTACGACTATGATGTTTATTTAAGATAACAAGTTAAAAATAGAGCACGCACGATTTAATCAAAAATGAAATACAACCCGTTAAGACTTTCTAACCTCAAGAATCGACTCTCAATCATTGCAAACTCATGCAAATCAACCGATCAAAGAAATCCGACATCGATGTTATCTCCCATCAAACATGTGCCTTCACAACAAGAGAGTTACCCTTTTTTACCACAAACACCAAATCACACCAAGTATGGGTGCATATGAATAAAAATTACGCTCGCTCACAAAGAATTCACATGCATCATGTAGTGACCATAAGCTTGCCCTAGTGTTTTACTCCACTATTTAAGGATGTACGAACGTAAGATCAAGTGAGACTTAATGGGCTGTAATGTAAGCTAAAGGACTGGTAGGTACTTATTCGTCCGCAATAGTGACTCATCTTCCCAAGCGCTTTTAATAACTTCAACCTTCATTAAGGACATTCCTTCTCTTACTTCACCCTCATTCTTTCAACTCTCGATTTTTTTTTCTTCTTGTTCCCCTTACTTTAAGCACACTCATCTTAGTAGTAAGGAGTACTTAAGCAATTTTTTTCTCATTCATTTATCTTTACTCCCTTTACTAATAATCAACCATTTTCACACAAGTGCACCTTGTCCTTTTTCTCAACTTTTTTGCATAATTTTCTACTTTTCCTTCTTTTCCCAATTTCACTCCTTCACTCTTTCTCGGATTTTTCACTTAAGCGCTTTGAGTTTTGGATCGACCAAGGCTACCGAAAGAAAAGGATTAAGCGATGTTGTGCTATCAAAGAATAGGCTCAAGGCTCAATGGGGCTAACTATGATTAAATATTCAAGGTAGGTAAAGTGAGGGATAACATTTAGGTTCATTCAAAGAAATGCCTAAATCATCTCCTTCAATTCACATCCTTCATTTCATTTTATATACACACTGTGCAAGTAAAGACATTCCACAATAGCACGGAATATTCGAAAAACTTACACTCACAAGACATGCTCAATTCAAGACACACATTCCGCACACTCTTCAATCAGCTAATTACAAGAATTCAAACATTAAGCCTCAATCACATCGAATCGAACTCTATAACCTAGGTATCTCGAACATGTTTACACAAGCCAGATGCTTTCATACGACCACCTTTGCATTCAAAATATCACAACACGCAACAAGAATTCCCGAACCATAAAGTAGCGATTAATATTTGGGAAACAAACAAACAAAAGAAAAATAAAAAGAAAGAAAAACTACCCTATCGATCATTTCCCTTTAAGACGGTCGTCATCCATCCATCATGGTGGAACGGTCACTATTTACGACTTCGGTTCACGTGGGGACTATTCCTGTGAAAAAGCACCGAAACAAACACCGAGAAACCCAATCATAAAAATAATTCAACGAAATTTTTTAAAAATATCGATAATTTCCTGAGAAACAAAAATATTTACACAACCAAACCTAACAACAACTCAACATAGCACACAACAACACATTCATTACAATGCACCGAGCTTACAATACAAAACATACGCACAAAATCAATGTGGTCACAATTTTTTTCACAAAGTAATAACAACAAAACATGAACATAAACAACAACAAAACAACCATCACCTAACTACTCCCACCCCACACTTAAACCAAACACTCAGCCCCCAAGCTGTTCACAAAGTTCAGCATAACACAAAAGTAGGTGGTGAAACTCCCGATCAATCAAGTATTCAATTCTTCACAAAGTCGTGCCTCATCCCCATATCTCGACCGCCCGCCGTCTTCATCCGACTCAATATCCGAGTCCTCACGCGTGCTCCCCTCATAA
Organism: Datura stramonium; assembly: GCA_018107945.1. Lineage (NCBI taxonomy): Eukaryota > Viridiplantae > Streptophyta > Magnoliopsida > Solanales > Solanaceae > Datura > Datura stramonium. The sequence goes on from JACEIK010001165.1 coordinate 54,878, forward strand.
GTGGGGACATCGTCATCTGCTGTGCTCCACAAAGCCGACCCCACTGCAAGATAGAGCCCGAGCATTTTTCATTGAGCAAGTAGTCCAAGTCGAGCCGCCACAACTCATCCTTCGTTGTTGGCCTCCCGCCTATGCGCAACCGCAGCATTCGCAGATCTCGAACATGCGGGCCATATACTAATCATCCCGACATGTCGCTGCATTAGTGTGAGAACTGCCCGTGAGTGGTGCTCTGGTGACTTGGTTTTTATGACGTCCAAGGCACGCCTATCCATCTCATGGATGTAGTCCAGCTCCTTCCTCGATATCCAGGCCCTCAAAGAACGTGGCCGCAAACCACCAAACTCCACTGTTCTTGATGCAATGGGTTTCTTCATGGCGTGAGATGATCACCGCCCCAACATTAATCTCCAACCCTTTCATCAAGGCATAAACCAAGCACACACGAGCCCGGTGACATCTCGTCATGTGCACTTCTAGATCAGGCATGAACATACAATTTTAAGCGTATCCCGCGTTTCCCCTTGCTCATTTGAGAGTAGGGCAAAGGACCGATGGTAGCCCCTCTCCTTATACTCGCTCCATCAAGGCCAGCCGAATCCTGCCCACACAGTGCGTCTAATATTCGCATAAGGTGGAGTTATCTACTGCCGGAGTACATGGGTATGCCTCGTGTCCTGCCACTTCCAATATGGAATTAAGGTGATGGGGCTCAAAGGTGACAACCGTCCCCCTTATCTTGACTGGTGTGGATCACGGAGCCGGTTCCAAGCTTGGCGTAGAATCCCGACCGATGGAGATTGCACTCCTCAGCTCTTCAAAGATAAAGTTCAAATTCTGACAGCTGTCAATCCAAAGGAACGATTCGGGAATTCCTCATGCGGCTCCTTGCAATGTGCTCCTCAGTGAAGTATTTGTTCTCCTTGTGCTTTGCATACCATTTTTTCTCGGTTGGCCACCATCGTTCTCAGATGGATCTCGCGTTGGCCGCGCTGAACCGCTGGTGTCAGCTGACCGCTGCTCCTGGCCTAATCCTTCCAACGCCCGATGTAGATGCGCACTTTCCCTTGGTCTTCTCGCCGACATCATTCCTATCAAATCAACAGGACAAGACCAATGTTATTCAAATCAAAATCTGGCTTAGACTAAGGCTGGGTTGAGTTAGGCCACCCCACACTTAGTCTTCAACCACAATATAACAGCTCGCAAGACAATCCTCTTTCCAATTTTAAAAATCAACATGCCTCATGCATTCGATAATTCGATGGAATAAATTTATGTACTACCTGCACTTCGCATGCCTAATCACAATATCACCATCGATACCATTACATCACATAACACTTAGCAAAATTTTTTATCAACAACAATCTATGCAATTCACCAATTTCATTCTTCCCAAAATCCCTGTTTATTTAGCATATTCAACATTAAGCACAACACAATTCACCTCACCTAACATGCACAATCCAAAATTTTCACATTTCTACCACATTTAGTTTCTTCATATTCAAATTCTAACCCTAGCTACCAATGTCGCAAAAATTCAATCAAGCATGTATGTATCGAGTTCATACAATCACAATGATACTACGAACATCAATCAACAATAACTTAAACGCATCTAAGCTCAATTTACACTTAGGCAAGGTTTACTCACCTCACATGCTCAAAATCGAAAATTTAGGCAAAATTTGAGGTTAAGTTCAAGAACATACCTTTAATTCGATGAACTTGAAAAAAAGTTGAAGAAAATTTGATTCTAGGTCCGTGTCACGTTGGGGAAGGAGGGGATTTTTGGGATTGTCATGGAGGGAGGGAAATGGGAAAATGAGGGATTTCTGGGTTAAAGGAGGTGATTTTCGCGCGGTCACTCCTAAGGACCCTGTGACCCGCGACGCGAATAACACCTCAACGTGCTCACTGAGGGTACCCGCTGGAGCACCCTCCCGATACGGGATGTCATATTTGCCTCGAATTTGTAAAAATTCCGTAATTACACCTCAACGTGTCACTTCTGAGGGTAACGCGGAGGCCCTCCTCCGTGACACGAGCCATCGCGTAGGCTCACTGCTTTGCCACTTTTTATTTTTTTTTTCTCACCTCGATTTTTCCTTTGCGATCCTGTATTTTTGCCCTCCTGCTCAACCCAAATTCATCTTCACTACAAGAAATTGCTGAATTCATAGGTTTCAACGCACTACGCTTTTTTTTTTTCATTTACTTTATTTATTTATTTTATTTCTTTTTTCAATTATTTCTCACACGCATTACATTCACCAAAAATCGATAAGCACAAAAATTTTAAAATTTTCCTCACCCCACACTTGAATCATGCTATGTCCTCATAGCATCAAATTAACATTTAAAGAGGTGAGAATACTCCCCGAGGCCTTTAGGCCTAAGAAACAACATGGTTTTCTTCAACTTTGCAATGCTGGGTGCCCACCCTTACACCTTTTCTCTTCCATGCTTGTTAGCTTCTCCATGGGTACTGATTTCCTCCATCTCACGTGGCTTAAACTTACCACCAAAACAACACAAGAAGAAAATAATCAAATAAACTTAAATGCAATAAATTAAAATGGTACCCATGGTACCCTTGGGTTGCCTCCCAAGAAGCGCCTAATTTTTCATCGAGACATGACGTATCAAATTTCACCACTTTTTCCTCCACCTTGAGGATATGAATCTCACCCCCCAATTTTTTTCTCTAAATTTCTCTTATGCTCCTAGGTGGTGGTGAAAATTGTAAGGACCAAGCAAGAATCGTTGCCTTTTGAACTTATTGGCCCTAAGTAAGCGAAGTCATTTTGTCTTCCCGCCAAGAAATTTCAAAATATACGGGGCTTGGACCTCCTCTTGACATTTCTCTATAAGCTTGGAAGATTCTATTTCTATGTCGTCAACCAAACTCAATGTCAAAAAATGCTTCCAGTGGGTCCAATACACCTCGACTCGAAACTATCAGATTGACCTCCTTACTTGTATACACCTTCTCCGCGTCAACATCTCTCTCTCTCCATTAATGTCAAATTGGGTATACTCTATTTCTTCTTCCGTGTACACTTTCTATAAGTGTGAGCCCATCACTTGGACACTCAAGAGATTCTGATTGCTCGGCGTTATCCACAAATTCACCCTTGTCTTCCGAACATCGCCTATAATCGTTACCGCAATTTATCACAAGTCACTCATAATCATCTCCGTGACTTTAACGCTCATCCTTTCTAAAGCCTTTGCATTCTCCCTCTTGCCGAATTTCCCACACGCTATCGCCCTTTATTGCTTCGATTGCTCAAGGAGTTGTTTCCAAAGATGTCTTCTATTCGAGTTTGGCGTCCCAAGTCCTCATTTTCAGCATGCCTGTATTCGTCAAAAACAACAGAAGGATCAAGTGTAGGGGCTCGGTGGAGGGGAGTATGCACTCTGATTGCCCATCCCAATGACCATCTTGACCACCACATGTTGCACGGTTACGTTGTTGCCACAAGTGGTGTCCTCCTAAATTCGACAAGATTCAAAATATGAGTATCCACCATTTAAACCATTTGTATTCCACGATGTCATGTCAAGAAGGGTATCCAAAAAAATCAAAAAGAATTTAAAACAAATATCAAGCCCACGTTGTCAACACTTATATAGAAATTGTACACTAACACTATGAAAACAACTTTACCACCAAGCGCCTCCCCACATCCAAGCGCTCAAAAACTTGTTCGACCTCGTTTCACACCTACACGCAAGTGCATGTGGTCGAACAAGTAGTAAAGTGGCTCAAGCAAAGCTGGGCATCGATCCCACTGCGGACTCAGACTGGGTAATACTCGAATTAAGTATTAATGAACTCTAACTATAAAAATGCATACAACAAATTTAAAGAAGATTTTATATTTGTCTCCAATTTATACTAATTCCAATACAAATTTACAAATTGAGTCTGAACTATAGTAATGAGCATGCTGAGGCTAAAGCGAACATGCAGGGAAGTAATTTATCGATACACTTCGGTTAATCTTTCCTTCGGTTGCTAGTCAATAATTATTGTCTATGGATTAAAACTTTCGTATTCAACCCAACTTAAGAATCATGAACCTTCAACCTACATTTCTGTGATTAAAAGAAATTCATGTTAAAGCCATACAAAACCGATTCCGTAATTGACTACGACTTTCGCATATATTTCTATTCCAAGGTAAATCAATTCTCAATTTTCCAAATTAAGAAGAGATCATATCCCCTACCAATTCACAACTTTCCATCTCTTTCTTCGAGAGATGAAACCGGACATTTTAGATATACATTAACATTGGCCAAACATTAATGCAATAAGAACAAGAATTAATAGAAAACCATTGAAGAAAATATGCAACCAATGATCACCATATTCCACTACAATTGTTCTTAACCTCAGCAAGAAGTGAAGTTAGCCACTCATTTGTGGATTAAACATCATCAAATGAGTATAAATCATACAAACAATTGAAATAAAGAGAAAGAGATAGAGAAGAACCTAGGATTTTCGTCCCTCAACTGCTCGTAACCCACATTCTTGCTCAACTAATCTCAAAATTTAATGAATAAAAATAAAACCTAAGTGTTCTATTAATACTAGTAAATTTTTCCTAATAACAAGCAACGTGTCACTTCTGAGTGTATCATGGAGACCGCTCCGGTGGACACCTGTGTATCGCGTGAGCACTACCAACGTGTCACTAGAGTGTATCATGAGCACCGCCAACGTGTCATGGAGGTATCAAAGGAATTCCTCCGGAAATCGCCCAATTTATTCCAACTTTGGTGTTTCACTCCCGATATCATTCCTCAACTTCACCAAATCATAGATTGGGTCCTCCAATGCATTATTTCCTTTAAAAATGAAGACTATTCATGTTGGTTAATATTTCTTCTCATTTATATAAAAAAGTAAGGAAAATATACATAATTAAATACATAAACAAGACAAAACTAAGTTATAAAGTATCACTTTGGCATGTAATTATGCCCAAGATCATTAAGTCATTCTAAGCCTATCCTAATTCATGCATGCAAGTTTAGAAGTTTGACAGGTGATCGTTTAGTTCTTCAAGATTCTTCCTCAATTCTCTTTGGGCAAGCAAGGAAGTGGTAAAAATTAGATCCCTTTAGGTATGTAAGGCTATGAATGGGCATAATTGTCCAAACCCATGCCCAATTCCCTCTCAGTTCATGATGTTCTAATTGATAATTCCATGGAATTTTTTTACCCAATCCATGAGTTCCTAAGTTTCCATCATGAGTATGATATAAGCATGTTTTAAATGATGATTTATGATTAATGGACGATTTACAATGTTTTAAATTATAAATTATTCTTTTCAAGTTTTCTAAACTACGATGCCCATCCATGAAAGTCCATGAAAGTGGTAATGTCGGTTATATGACGAGTCTCCCACACCCTCATGATTTCGCTTATACATGTACATTAGTCATGATATTATGTCACGACTCGAACATGGGTCCAGATCGATACTTAGGAAGAGGGAACACCAAGAGGCTTCAAGTCGAATTATGGCATGAACATAACTTCTAACTCAATCAATAAATGTGGAAGATCAATCATAACACACATAGCAAAAGTCTAAATATAACATAACATCATAATTTAATCGAATCAAGCTGACATAATCTATGTTTGGAAAAGCCTCTATTGCTAATGAGTTGATGGGACAAGACCCTAACTAACTCTAAGTCCGAAACCGAGTACAAAGATAACTAAAAGGGCGGGTCCTCTGGAGATGAGGACTCACAACCGAGACTGATGCTAACTCCAGAAAACAAGCAGACTGGCCGAAGCCCAGATATCGAGCCTGTATAAAAGACATAAAGACAGAGTATGCAAATAAGACATGGAATGTACCGAGTATGCAAGGTAAGTAAAACCGCTAAGTAAGTAACACGTAATAATGCATTTCATAAAACACAATCAAGATAAGATTCTCAGATTAAGGCTTGCATGCTATTTTCTTCTCAAATCATGATCTCGAACATAACTACATATCATAACCGAGTTAAATCACCCAAAGCTGTGTTGAATATCATAAGTAAACTAATACTGGGTCGCCTCGCCTAAAAAATATATATCATGGATGATAAACATGCATAACTGAAAACATGAGGAACAATGGGAGACGACTATATAATGCAGATTACCACGATAGAGTTTACGGGTCTTGACTATTATACTCTAGGGGTAGAGTCAAATTCAAAGCCTTGCCAAATGGATAACGACGATACCATGATATCAACTTGGCTAAAGGACCCTTGTGGAAAGGGAAGCTCACAAGGGAGGTCCTTAAATGATATATATAACCCTACATTGGCGCGTAGGGTCCCGAGGCACGGGGTTGAATGATCCTTAGCCTACTCATGCCAGACACTACTCCCAAAACATGCATATGATCTCCATCATTTTTCAAACGAAGCAATCCATCGCCTAGTGATGAAGCTGGGAGTAGTAATATATATATATATATATATATAAAATCTAAAATACTATGAGGAGCCTTGGCTCAAACCATACCACAAGTCAAAATAATGGGAGTCTAGACTCCAAACCATGCGGTAAGCTAATGGACATAAAATCATAAATCATACAAAACAGGCGTGGCTTGCCTAATACTTAGACATGCTTGAAAAATACTTGATTCTCTTGAAAACATGATCATAGACATGGGTAACTCTAAAACATACTTTTCTCATAAATATCTCATCATACTTGAACATACATCACAGTAGATCTCAACTATGAACTTTCACTGATAAGCATCATAATTTATAGAACTCAAACATGATTTATAATTGAAAAATTGTAAAATTTCTTATAAATCATAATTCAATGATAGAAACATGCTTAGATCATACCTATGGTAGAAACTTAGGGAATTTGCATATTGGGTTAAAATCCCATGGAATCATCAATTTGAATTTCATGAATTAGAGAGGGATTGGTCATGGGTGTGAAATACCACCCATTCATAACACTACATATCTCGATAGATCTCGATTCTATAACTCCCTTGATTTCCCCAATGAAGAATATGAAGAACTTGAAGAACTAGACTTGATCACCTCTCCAAAACCTCTGCTTGCATGCATGAATTAGGCTAGGTCAACGACTTAACTTCTTAAAACACTTCATTCCGACCTTAAATGATGTAGTTTAGCCTTAGGAAGATAGGAATTACGTAGCCCTTACTAAATTCGGGCAGGGCTGCATCGCCAGCCCTAACGAGGGACTCGACGAGTCGTCGTCCCCGCCATGACTCGTGGTCTGCGTCCGTTGCCTTCACTAAAAATTACATCAATGTTGTCACCACGAGGCTTAACGATTCATTACATGTGTGACCACCCCATCCTCTCGCACTACTAAGAATTCACGTACCTACCACGGGGACACCACGACCATGGTGACTAACTGCTAGGTACACTCGCATATCTTATCTCTTTCCTTCTATTAACCCCACCACGCGATGACTTATCGAGTCGTGGGGCCGACCACCACTGTGGTCATGCCCGTGGTTACCCAAAACTTGAAATTTCCAACTTAAGTCAAACTCCTCACCACGAGTCATTATCTTGAGTCTGGATGACTTGTCTCAGATCTCGTGGGTAGAAAACTCGTTTCTTTGTTTCAACTCTGAGTCTCGATCTTAGATTTTTTAGGGAATTACAATATCTACCCCTTGGGAGCACCATCCTCAAATATTTTAAAATATACGTAAAAAAGCAGAAATGCAATCATCATACTCAAATACTGAACATATATGATGAAAACTAATGGAGGATCGACTGAGCCTAACTACATGATCGAATGAGTTGCCGCACCACACATACATCCATTTACATGAAAGAAATTGAGGTACATGAGCTGAACATGAAACTAAATAGAGCACAAAGGAAGAACCGACACCTGTTTCGAAATTGAGCTAGAAGAGAATAAATGCGGGTATTTAGCCATTATATCTGCTTAGGCTTCCCACGTAGCTCGCTCAACATTTTGATTCCTCCATAAAATCTTAATTGAATATGCTTCTTTATTTAGATTTCAACCTAATGATCTATAGTATTTCATTGGAACATCCTCATAATCGAGGCCGTCCTTCACACCTACAATTCCCACTGAACAAACTGTGAGCCGGATCACCCAACACTTATTTAAGAGCGATATATGGAAAAATAGAATGAATTTAAGCTAACTCCTGGTGACAAGCTCTAACTCATAGGCCACCTTTCCCACACGTCTCACAACTAAGACGACCAACATAACGGGACTCGAGTTTCCCTTTCCCGAACCTCATCACTCCTTTCATGGAGACACCTTGTGAAACACCCAATCAACGACTTCAAACTCAAGTTCCTCCTTCTCACATCCGCATATGACTTTTTGGTGACTCGAGCTATTTTCAACTTTTCCCTTATAAGCTGACCTTCTCCATAGCCTTATGGACTGAATCCGAACCTATCAATGTAGCTTCACCTAACTCAAAACTAAACAATAGGCGTATATATATCCCCGCCATAAAGAGCCTCAAACTGAGCTATCTCAATGTCTGGAGTGGTAGTCATGCATATATGCAACTCAATAAGAGGCGTACGATTATCCCAACTACCCTTGAAACATGGGCTCTCAACATATCCTTAAGAGTCATAATGGTTTGCCTACCCGACCCATCTTTCTACGTATGAAATGCCGTACTAAGCTCGACTCCGAGTACCAAGTCCCCTTTGAAACAATCTCCAAACCGATAGGTAAGTTGAGTATCTCTATATGATATAATGGACAAGGGAACTCCATGCAACCAAATTGACTCCTGAATGTGTAACTTAGCATAATCCATTGATGAATCGGTAGTTTTGACTGCAGGAAATGAGTCGCTTTAGTCAACTCCGTCCACAACTACCCAAATGGAGTCACACTTGCCGACGAAAGTAGGAAACCCCGCGGATAAAGACCAGGCTGGTTTTCTCCCCACTTCCAAGTAGGGATACCGATGGCTGAAGTATACCCCTAGTCTCTCGGTGCTCAACCTTCACCTATTGACAATTTGGACATTTAGCCACAAACCTCGTTATGTTCTTCTTCCCGCCATTCTAGTAATAGACTTCCCGTAGGTCAAGTTGCATATCTTGGTGGCCCCTAGATGTATGAAGTATTCGAGACCATGAGCCTCGTGCAACATTCGATCTCTCAAATCATCAACATTCTAAACACACAAACGACCCCGACATCTGAGCACCCATCTCCCCCTTTAGCTTAAAGCCGTCATTTTAAGGTAATGGATCTTTCTTAGGTCGCTAAACAACAACTAATTCGTGACTTTCCATTCTCCTTGAAGGCTATCACCAAGGCTTCATACATATAACCATTCCATACCCTCCACTAGATAAATCTCATACTACAATGCAAGAAGGGATCTTATACCTATACAAAGAGTTCAGACTAGAAACATGCAAGGCTCGATAAACTTATAACATACTTTTTTGACTACATTCGAAGCCGCCTTCCATCTCTACTCAGGTAAACCCGCCCCGCCGAGATGGACGATTTGTTTGAGTTGCCGACTGTGGTTGGCATACTAGCCCTACCTTTACCCTGCTTGGCTAACGTGGCAATTCCTATGCATGTGTCCGGGATCCACACCCATAACAAAGAACCCGAACTCGCCAAACACTCGAATTCGTGTGTGCTCTACCGCATTGCACGCCGGCCAACTAGATAGTGCTGCTAGAGGAATGGCCGGTGGTCTTCTAGCCGCTCTCATGGCATTGAGCTGTGCAATCTTTGAGTTTATGATTGTCTGCCCACAATAGAAGAAACATATGAACCTACCTCGCACCCCTTAGGAGGTTTTCCCACAACGCCCACAAACTCGGATAAGTAATCTCCCTCACCCGGCTTCTGTTTCCCGAACTTGAGCGCACTTCGCCGGGCTCGAGAGCGACTCCATTACTTGACCCTTGTTGGAAACTCCAAGTCTTCTGGGCCTTGGGCCTTTGTTCCCCCTTTCTCCCCCTTGAACTCTCCATCCATAATCAAACTACCAAACTTAGATGGACTCCTCCTCTTGAGGTCTAACTAGTAGCTGTCGCCGTAGGGTCCGCCGGGTTAGGCCGGGCACGTGCCCGCATCAACACTCAGTGCCCCGAGTTCGCATTCGAACTTTTCCGAACATGAGATCCATTGAGCTGGTGGGGCTGGCCAAACACTCATTGTTTCTTTAAGAAGACAGTTTCTACAAGCGTGTAGCATGAGTTGGAGGAATGGAGAGAGTTGAACTCACAACACGAGGTAGAATCATAAAAGAAGGGAAGTTTTCATAAATGTCTCGTAGCCTATTCTTCATAAGTGTGATGCACTTCACACCCATGAAAATACTCTACTCAACGCGGCTTTTGACAATTCTAGCACACTTCAAAACCTACCGTTTTGATACCAAGTTTGTCATGACCCGAACATGGGCTCCGATTGAGACACTAATAAGGAACCCCGAGAGGCTCCAAGTCGACCCATGGCATTAAAATAAATTCTAACTAAACAATAAAGTGGAAGATCAATCATAATAAACATAATGAGTATAAACATAACATAACACGAATACATACACGAATCAAAGCCGATTACACCGTGTCCGAAAAGCCTTTATTACCGATGAGCACGAGACAAGAACCCAACTAACTCTCTAAGCCTCGTAAAATTGAAAGTACAAAATTAACTAAAATGGAGGGTCTCGAGAGATGAGGACTCACCAACTAAGACTCGGATGCTAACTCCAAAAAATTAGCTAGTGACTCGGTTGAGTCTCGGATATTTGAGCCTCGTATCATAAAATGATACAAAATAGAGTGTGCTACGTTACATGAAAGTACGTAGTATGCAGTGTTAAGTAAAACCACTTAAGTAAGTAAATCAAAGGGATAATGCATTTCATAAAACATAATCAAGATAAGATCATGAGTAAGGCTTGGTATGCTATTTTTATGAAATCATGATTCGAACTTAACTACATATCATAACCGAGCTCTAAGACCCAAAGAGAAAATTTAATATCATAAGTAAAACCGAATATCGAAGTCAAGCCTTCTTAAAATATATATTCATGAATGATAAACATGCATAACTGAAAACAAGAGGAACAATGGGAGACTCGTTACATAATCAACATTACCATGATAGAGCTTACGTAGTCTTGACTATTATACTTTAGGGGGCAGAGTTATCCAAAGCCTGCTGGGCTAAGGATGATATAATGATATCGACATCAAGTCAAGGCTCCTTGGGCCAGGGGAAGCTCACAAGGGAGGTCCCAAATGTATATATATAACCTATGTTGGCGCGTAGTTTTGAGGCACGGGGTTCAATAACCCTTAACCTACTCGATGCCAGACAATTACTCTAAAAAACATGCATATGCTCTCCATCGTTTTTCAATGAAGCCGACCATCATCTAGTGATGAAGCGAATAGTAATATATATATAATTTGAAATCATACATGAGGAGCCTTGGCGCCAAACCATACCACAAGCTCAAAATAAAGGGAGTCTAGACTCCAAAATCATGTGGTAAGCTAAATCATAAAATCTGCAATCATACTTGAACATATGGGCTTGCCCAATATTTAGACATGCTTGAAAATACTTGATTCACCGGAAAACTGTCATAGACATGGGTAACTTGAAAATATGCTTTTCATAAAATATCTCATCATACTTGAACATACATCAAAGGTCTCAACTTTCATGAACTTTCATGGATGGTCATTGATCTCGTGCAAAAATAAAGATGCCCAAGCGGATACTTTACAACTTAGTTTTGTCTTGTTTAGCTACTTACTTATATACATTCTCATGTAATTTTATGTAAATGTGAATATATACACTAAATCCAACATTATTAGCTCTTTGTTTTTGTAGGTTTAAATGAATTTGGAGGAACTAATCCATGAGTTGGTGAAGTGGAGGCATGGAATCGGAAGTAAAATGCTAACGTCGATCACCTTGAAGCAAAATGTATTATTTAAGTTTGAAGGGTTTGATCCAACAATATTTGTTGGTGTTAAGGAGCATAATCAATAAAAATTGATTGAATTTAACCACCATTCTGCTTAAAAATATGAACTCTTCATTCTTGCAATGCAAGTGACTCAAGTGTGTTATGTTCCATATCCTAGCATAAAAAAGGACAAGGATGATTGGTTAATAGTTTTGAAAGTAAAACCTTGAGTTTTTATTAAATTACTTGATGAGGGAATGATCACGACAATTGAAAAAAATGATAGAGAGCATATGCATGTTTTTGGGAGTGATATCTATCATCGAGTAGGCTAAAGGCCAAGCCAACTCCTATGCCTCGTAACTACACTCCAACGTAGGTATGATCAGACTATTTGGGACCTCCTTTGGAGCTTCCCCCCCAAGGTACCTTAAACTTGATATCGATATCATGGTAGCACCCTTTAGTACGGGTAAGGCTTGGACGACTGTCACACTCGAGTATGATAGCCTGACCACACAAGATCTATGGTGGTAATATCGGTTATATGACGAGTCTCCCATTATTTCTCATGATTTCAGTTATGCATATACATCACCATGATATTATGTTAAAGCAGTTTGACCCAATGGTCAATTTTAGTTATGAGATTACCGGCTTTTTCAAATTAGGTCATTCAATTTCGTTATGATGTCTGGCTATGATCATCATGATTTCGAAAATTACATGCAAGCCTCTACTCTTAGAATTTTATCTTGATTATGTTTTATATTATGAATGTTTAATGATTTTACTTACTTAGTGGTTTTATTTACCATGCAAGGCCAGGTACATTCTACGTTCGACTGCAGATATTCTATGTTGTATCATTTTATGATACTGTGCCCGATATCCTCGATTCAATCCCGCCGCTAGTCGACTTCCTGGGAGTTAGCACTTCGGATAGTTGATGAGTCCTCATTTTACGAGTGCCCTATCGCTATATTTCATCTTTCCACTATAGACTATAATGAGTAAGCTAGGTCTTGTCCCATCAACTCGTCAAGATAGAGGCTTATTAGGACATAGTTTGTATTCAACTTTAGATTAATGTATATATTCAGATGTTATATTTGTTCGTACATTTGCTATGTTATTAATGTTGGTCTTCCATTTTAATGAATGAGTTAGATCTCATGTTAATTCCATGGGCCGACTTGGAGCATCTCGGAGTTCTTTGTCCTGTGTATCGATCCGACTCATGTTCTAGTTGTTACAAACTTGGTATTAGAGCATTAGGTTTTGAAGTGTCCTAGGTGTCCGAAAGCCGTTAAGTAGAGTCTTTTCTGGGTTTTAAGCGCTCCACAATTATGACGAAGATGCTACGAGACGTTTAGGAAGTGTTCCCTTCATGATCTCTATCGCTCTAACTCAATATACACATTTGCGTAATCATGCCAATTTCTAAGAGTTAATGGAAGGAGAAAATGAAAAACGAAAATGGCTATGAGAATGGCAATGGAGATCGGCACCAAGAGGGCCCCACCAGCTTCACGAGGAGCATATACCCGAGCGCTTGTCCATGCAGAGTTCGGGAAGCCAGCCTATTTAGATATTAGCCTGTGCCTTGACAACCCGCATCAATCGCCAGCATGAAAGCACAAGTCCTCGAACGGGAATGCGGCGGTGGTAAGAGTTAGAGACTTTGAGGATGAACCCCTCCCTGGCTTGGATCAAGGTGACCAGATCCACAGGAGCTATTGATGAGATTTGTAAAGATCACCTGTGTCATGGGGGTGACCGGATAGATGCTTCGCGATTTAGCCTTATAGTAGCTAGCGGGGTTGCGCACATTTGGTTTAAGTAGTGGAAGGATAGTAGGGCAAAGGGGAGGTATCGTATTGGCTGGGATGAGGTTCATGCCGTATTTCTAGAGCTGGCTTCTTCCCTCATGAGATGAGGAGATTAAACCAACCAATTTGTGAACTGGTGTGCGGAAGATGATAGTTTAGAGTACGCCTTTAGAGTTCACTCGTTTGTCTAAGTACGACTAGAGCTAGTGGCCGATCAAAGAGCTCAGTGAACAAATTGTGTAAATAGTATGGCGGATCACTCGAAAAGAATTGTAGGATCTCCATGCTTCATTAGGATATTGATTTTCTCAAGATAGTCTTGCAAGCCCACTAGATAGAGGTGGTGCATCTGAGAGAGAAAGAGAGTGTCGGGTTCACTCAAATAGAGATTCGGTGGTGGTCACCGCCTTAGTTCCAAAGAAAGGTCATTAGCCCCAAGACGATCATCAACTAGTGTTCTCAGTCTCTAACTTAGACATGATCGCAGGGATGAGCTCGATCTCGAAAGGCTAGAGTAGTAGACCGGCAGACCGCACTCTCCCGAGGTAGCAGATCTCGGTCAGACACACAAGTCAAGCTATGTGCATGTGTGCTTGCTTCAAAAAGGGAAGCTCTGGCACATGCTTAGGGATTTCAAAGAGCTGTGCAGCTCATGGTAGGGCCGAGGCCCAAAGATCCAGTTCAGCAAACCTCCACCAAAGACGCCCAACTCAAATAGGGGCATTTACTAGTATGGTGGCGGACAAAGCAAAAACAAATTCCATGCCCTAGCATCCCGTTAGGGAGTAGGAGGTCCGCCGCATGTAGTCACTAGTATTTTACGAGTATTCCACTGATATATATGTATTTTTAGATCCATGGGCTACTTTATCTTTTGTGACGCCCTATGTTTCTAGTAGTTTTGGAGTTAGTCCCAAAATCTTATCGTAACCCTTCCCCAGTCTCTACTCGAGTTGGTAATTTGGTTATAGCTAGACGAGTATAAAGAAATTGCCCCGTTATCCTCGATATGGATTGGTTATTTGGATGTTATGCCTCAAGAATTGTAGAACCTGCGGCAGAGGAGTTCATTTTCGAGGAACGCCTTAGAGTGGGAGGGGTAGTTCAAGCCTGCAGTTTATAGGTCATTTCATTTCCAACCTTAAGGCCAGAAGATGATTAATAAGGGTTGCGTGTAAAATCTAGTTAGGGTAAGGATACTACATCTAGAGATCCTAACTATCCACTTGGCTCTCATAGTATGTGAGTATCCATAATTTTTTCTAGATGATCTACCGTAAATCCCTCCCGAGCATAAGATTGATTTTGGTATTGACCTTCTTCCCGATATGCATCCTATATATATTCCTTATAGGATGGCTCCAACTAAACTTAAGGAGTTATATGAGCAATTGAAAGACCTTTTAGACAAGGGTTTCATCGTGACGAGCAAATCCCCATGGCTTGCACTAGTTCTCTTTGTCCGTAAGAAACATGGTTCTCTTTGTATGTGCATTGATTATCGACAATTGAATAAGGTCACCATCAAGAACAGTATCCTCCCTCCCTAGGATCGAAGGATTTATTTGACCATCTTTAGGTGCTAAGTTCTTTTCAACGATAGATCTTAGATCCGGAAACTATCAGCTCAAGGTTCGGGAGAGTGATATCCCCAAGATGTACTCCCTTCAAGACTCTGTGATGGTCATTATGAGTTTGTAGTTATGTCTTTAGGACTCACGAATGATCCTGTATCTTTTAAAGATTTGATGAACAAAGGTGTTCAAGCCATACTTGATATGTCTGCGGATTGTGTTCATAGATTATATCCTTATATACTCTGTGAGCTTAGGGAGCATGTTGCCCATTTGAGGGTGGTGCTACGACTAAGGATCGTCATCTATATGCTAAATTTAGTAAATTCGAGTTTTAGTTGAACTCGGCGGCATTTTTCTGGGCCCTGTGGTGTCGAGTAAGGGAATTCAAGTGACTCTCAAAAGATAGAAGCTGTGAAGAATTGGTCTGCATCGTGAATCTTTCTCGGATATCGAGTTTCGGGTTTGTTTGAGATATCTAGAGATTTGTTGAGGGGTTTTTATCCACTGCGAACCCCTATCACTATGTTGACCTAGAAGAAAGTGAAGTTTCAATGGCTCCGAGTCTTGTGAAAAGAGCTTCCACGAGTTGAAGACTCGACTAACCTCAACACCCGTTGTTGACCCTACCCGAGGGCAAACACTGGGTTGTGGTATATTGTGATGCCTCGAGGATCTACTTTGCTGTGTGTTGATGCAACATGGTAAGGTTATAGCATATACTAAGCAAGTACCGAAGGTTCATGAAAAGAATTACTGGACTCATCATCTAATTAACTAGTGGTAGTATTTGCGTTGAAGATTTGGAGACACTATTTGGTACGGGGTCAATGTAGATGTGTTGTTGTACCATAAAATCTCACAAGATGCTTACATAGAAGGATATACGCTAAAGGAGGTGGGTTGGAGTTACTCAAGGATTATGATGTTAGTGTCCTTTACCATCCGTGAAAGGCTAATGTGGTAGTAGATGCTCTTAGTAGATTTTCATGGGAGAGTGTCCTATGTAAAATGAGGGAGGAAGGAGCTTGTTAAGGATGTGCATCTGGCCAGGCGGTGGTGGGAGTTCGCCAGCTCCTGACTCGACCGATGGTGGTGTTATTATGTAATGGGTCAAATCATCCTTGGTGACTCATGTTAAGGCTAGGCAAGATTAGGATCCTTTTTTTTGAAGGAAGGAAGCCATTTAGAATAAAAGGTAGAGGTCTTCCAAAGCTGGAGATGGTGTGTGCTCCGACACGTGGTCAAGCCAGGTGTTCCGTATGTTGATGATTTGAGAGACCGGATGTTGCACGAGGCTCATGGTTCTAGATATTCTGTACATTAAGGTGCCAACAAGATGTATCAGACATAGGAAATCTATTGGTGGAATGACATGAAGAAGGACATGGCGGAGTTTGTGGATAAGTGTCCAATTGTCGCTAAGGAGGTTAAGCATCAAAGACCCAGAGATGTGCTTCAAGACACGTGATACTACTTGGAAGTGGGAGGGATATCAATATGTACTTCATCACGTGGTTTCTCGCACTAGTAAAACAATATGACTCCATTTTGGGTGGATGTGGACAAAGGACTTAAAGCAAATTATTTTTCCAGCCAAAAACTACCGAGCCAATGGAGGATTATGCTAAATTATACATTCTGTGAGTTAGTTCGGTTGCATGGAGTGCCCTTGTCCATCATATCGTATAGAGGTACTCAATTCTACCTCCCGCTGCGAGATCGTTTAAAGGGACTCGTACTCAAGTCAAGCTTAGCACAACATTTCACCCTCAAATAGATGCAGTGGTCAGCTGAAATAACTATTCGTACTCTGAAGGACATGCTGAGAGCATGTGTAATTGACTTCAAGGGTAGTTGGGATCATTTGCCTCTCATTGAGTTTGCATATAATAATACCACTATTCCAAGATTCAAATGGTTCTGCTTAGGCTCTCTATAGCTGAGATGTAGATCGCCTGGCTGGTTTGAAGCTCCGCTTAAGCCGCGTGATTGGTCAAGATTCAGCCTACGAGATATGGAGAAGGTTCACTTTATAAGGACAAAGTTGAAAACAACCAGTCTCCAAAAGTCCTATGTAGATGTGAGGAGGAGAGAACTTGAGTTTAAAGTCGATGATTGGGTGAGCTTCGGGCTATCTCCTACGAAGGGAGTGATGAGGTTCCTGGAAGAGAGGGAAACTTAGTCCGTAATGTTGGCCCGCACCGATTGTGAAACCGCTGGCAAGCTAGCATGAGGCTGATTTTTGGTATTGACCTTCTTCCCGATTAATGCCAACCTATATCTATTCTTCCCCACAGAAGGCCCAAACTGAGCTTAAGGAGTTAAAGGACAGTTGAAAGACCTTAGACAAGGGTTTCATCAGAATCGAGCAAGTCCCCATGGGGTACCCGCCTCTTTGTCCGTATGAAAGATGGTTTTCTTCGTGAGGTATTGATTATCGATACTGAACAAGGTCAACATCAAGAATGTGTCCCATGTAAATGTGGTAGAAGATGCTCTTTGTAGGCTTTCTATAGAGAGTGTGTCCCACGCAAATGAGGAGGAAGGAGTCGGTGAAGGGATACGTGACGGCCACGCAGCTTGGGAGAGTCTCGCTGACTCAACCGATGGTGGTGTTATTATGCAGTCGACCGGCCCCCAGACCGATGTTAAGGCTAGGAAAGACAAGGATCCTATTTTGGTGAAGTTAAAGGAAGCCGCTCGTAATACAAATGTAGAGGTCTTCTCCAATAGAGATGGTGTGCTTCGATATCGTGGTCATTTTGTGTGTTCTAGATGTTGATTATTTCCAGGATCTGATGTTTCTATGAGGCTCATGGTTCTAGATATTCTATACATCCAGGTGCCACTAAGACGTATCATGACCTAGGAAGTCTATTGGTGTGGAATGACATGAAGAAGGACATAGCGTTTGTGGCTATGTTTGAATTTTCGCAAGAAGTGAAGGCCGAGCATCAAAGACGGGGAGGTGTTCTTCAAGACATTAGTATTCCTACTTGATGTGGGAGGAGATCAATATAGACTTCATCATTGTGGCTGCTCGCATTCGTCGACAATATGACTTAATTTGGGTGGTTGTGGACAAAGCCTGACCAAAGCAGCTATTTCATAATTTGGCCAAAAACTACCGACTCAATGCGAGAATTATGCTAAATTATAAATTCGAGTTAGTTCGCTCATGGAGTGCCCTTGTACTTCATACGATAGAGGTACTCGTTTACCTCCTAGATTTGGAGATCGATTAAAGGGACTTGATATTCAAGTCAAGATTAGCACAACATTTCACCCACAAATAGATGGTCGCGTGTAGACTATTCGTACTCGAGGACATGTTTCGAGAGCATGATTAACTTCTACGGGTAGTTGGGATGATCATTTGCATCTCATTTGAGCTTGCATAAAAATAACAACTACAATTCCAGTGATTCGATGGTTCTATTTGAGGCTCAGATGGCGGAGATGTAGATTCCCTATTGGTTGTTTTAAGTCTAAGCCGCGTACAGTCCAGATTCGGCCCATGAGGCTATGGAGAAGGTTCACTTATAAGTGGACATGCCTAAACAAATTTCATAGTCGCCAAATGTCCCACGGATGTAGGAGGAGAGAACTTGAGTTTGAAGTCGTTGATTGGGTGTTTCAAGATATCTCCTATGAAGGGAGTGATATGGTCTGGAAGAGAGGGGGAAGCTTAGTCCCCATTATGTTGTCCCGTTTCGAATTGTGAAATGACTCGAAAGGTAGCATATCAAATTTCTGGGTTTCGAACAATTTTTAGTCTAATCAAAAGATTCCATGTATCGCTCTTAAAGAAGTGTTTGGGTGATCCAAAATTCGTAGTTGTCCCGGATAGTGTCGGTGTGAAAGACATCCTTAGTTTGAGGAGGAGGTTCCATGGAAATACTAGATCGTTAGGTTCATGTTGAAAAATAAAGAAGTGCCTTTCAATCAAGGTTTTACCGAGGAATCAACATGTTGAAGGAGCCACCTGGGAATCTGAAGCAGATATAATGGATAAATACCCACATCTATTTCCTTCGCTTAGTTTCATCTTGAGGTATTAGTTTCCTCCTTAATACTTTATTCGCTTTCGCTTCATCTCATGTACCTCGCTTTCTTTCATATGTTAATGGAGATATGTATGGTTCTAGGAACTCAGCCTACCATGTAGTTCAACGGGAGCGCTACTTCGCGCTTAGCATGTATTTCGTATTTGAGTATGATGATTGCATTTCGTTTTTTAGTATGATTTTCAAAATTTGAGACGAATATTCTACGGGGCATATTGTTATACCCCGAATACCATAAGATCGAATCTGAGAGTCAGAATCTGAGAAAATAGAATTCCCCGTACTAGGTCACAGGATGAGTCGTCCAGTTGATCTCGTCAGAACCCCACGAGTCATTAAGTAATTCAGAGAGGCCGAGACTTGATAGAAAATTTGGGATTTGAGGTGACCACGAGTCATGGTCAACACCATGGGTTGTCAAGTGACCCGTGGTCAAAGGTTGGACAAAAGTTGGAAAATTTGGGTAATGTACTCACCGTATTGGTCATCACGACTGCCGAGTACACCACGAGTCATGGTGTCCCTCACGGGGATTCTCGAAGAATTTTGGCAAAGTGCAAGTAACAAATGTAGACCATGAGTCATGGCTAGGACAAAGAGTCATCCAAAGATCCTAGCTGGGACTAGCAATCGCTTTTTCTTTATGAGTTTATTAAGGGTTTTTTCATAATTTCGCCTCCTAAGGCCTAAACTACATCATCTTAAGCTCGAGCGTAGTGTTTTAAGAAGGGTCAAGTCATTCTAAGCCTATCCTAATTCATGCATGCATATTTAGAAGTTTCAGAGGTGATCAAGCCTAGTTCTTCAAGGTTCTCACCCTCTTTTGGCAAGCAAGAAAATGGTAAAAATAAGATCCCTTCATGTATGTAAGGATACCTGGGTGCAATAGTCCACACCCATTCTGTTCCTCTCAATTACGATGTTATAATTGATGATTCGATAGGGTTTTTCTACCCAATGCATGAATTTCTAAGTTTCCATCATGGGTATGATATAAGCATTTTTTAAATATGTAAAGAGCTTTTTAAAAATTAATTAAAAAATTAATATTTAAAATTATAAATTATGTTTTTAATTTTTCTAAACTATGATGCCCATCCATGAAAGTCCATAAAAGTGGAGATCTATAAAGTATGTCTACGAGCATAATGAGATGTTTATGAATAAAGTATGATTTCGAAATACCCATGTTTATGTTCATGTTCATGTTTTCAAAGTGAATTGCTGATTTCTAGCATGATAAATTAATGGGCAAGCCCATATGATCAAGTATTCTTTATGATCCATGAATTAGCTACCACATGGTTTTGGAGTCAATACTCCCATTATTTTCATCTTGTGGTATGGTTTGAGCCAAGGCTCCTCACGTTATTATTTCGCATTTTTGTATGTATGTTATTATTCAGCCTTCGTCATTAGAAGATGGTCGCCTCGTTGAAAAATGATGGAGAGCATATGCATGTTTTGGGAGTGATATCTATCACCGAGTAGGCTAAAGGCCACCAACCCTATGCCTCAGAACTACGCCAACGTTGGTATGATCGTATTATTTGTGACCTCCTTTGGAGCTTCCCCGCTCCATGGGACTCGATTTTGATATTCGATATCACGGTAGCATCCTTAGCACCGACAAGGCTTGGACGGATCTACCCACCAGAGTATGATAGTTGGGACCACACAAGCTCTATGGTGGTAATGTCGTTATATGAGTAGTCTCCCATTGTTCCTCATGATTTCGCTATGCATATACACACCATGATATTATGTTTTCAGCAGTTTGACCCAATGGTCAATTTTAGTTATGATTATCGCTTTTCAACTTTGGGTCATTCAATTCGTTATGATGTCCGCTTATGATCGTATCATGATTTAGAAAATTACATGCAAGCCTTTCTCTTAGAATCTTATCTTTGATTATGTTTATATTACGAATGTTTCATGAGTTTACTTACTTATGTGTTTTATTTACTATGCATACTAGGTACATCATGCTCTCCGATCGATACTCTATGTTGTATCATTTTATGATACAGCTCCGGAGTATCCCGATTCAACTCACCGCTAGTCGATTCGTAGTTAGCACTTTTCGTATTAGCTGATTAGTCCGAATCTTACGAGGGCCCTTCTTATCGGCTATATTTCATCTTTCATTTTATAGACTATAATGAGTAAGTTAGGTCTTGTCCCATCAACTTGCCGCA
The DNA here is from genome assembly GCA_018107945.1 of Datura stramonium. Lineage (NCBI taxonomy): Eukaryota > Viridiplantae > Streptophyta > Magnoliopsida > Solanales > Solanaceae > Datura > Datura stramonium. The sequence continues at coordinate 76,587 of JACEIK010001165.1, forward strand.
TTAGAGGCTTATTAGGACATAGTTTGTATTCAACCTTAGATTGATGTACGTATTTAGATGTTAGTGTTTTGTTCGTACTTCTTCTATGTTATTCATGCTGATCTTCTATTTTAATGAATAAGTTATATGTCATGTTCATAATTAGTCTATTTCGGGTTTCCCCTCGCCCTTTTTTGTCCTATGTCTCGATCCGTGCCTATGTTCAAAGAGTGACAAACTTGGTATCGTGGCATTAGGCTTTGATGTGTCCTAGGTGTCCGGAAGCCGCAAGTAGATTCATTTTCATAGGTATGAAGCATGCCACAATTATGACGAAGATGCTACAAGACGTTTAGGAAGTGTTCCCTTCTTTCATTATCTCTCTATCCTTCTAACTCGTGCTATACATGGTTTAATCATGCCACCCTGAAGAGTTAATGGAAAGAGAAACGGAAAAGAAAACGGCCATGAGAATGACAATGGAGATGGGCACCACACAGCCTCACTAGCCCACGAGGAGCATATACTCCGAGCCAGCTTCCCATGTAGAGTTCAGGCCAACCATTCGTATGTTAGCCCAGCCTTGACTTCCAGGTCAATCTGCAGGCGGTAGCGCATGTCTTCTGTATGGGAATGTGGCGGTGGTAAAAGTTAGAGACTTTTTGAGGATGAACCCTTCGAAGTTTCTAGGATCAAAGGTTACGAGGATCCACATGAGTTTAATGATTTGATTCTAAAGATCACCTGTGTCATGGGGTAATCGGAGAGGAGTGCACCGACATAGCCTCATATCAGTTGAAGACGGTTGCGCACATTTGGTTTAAGCAAGGGAATGAGTAGGCTAGTGGGTGCAGCTCCTATTGGTTGGGATGAGTTTCATGCCGCATTTCTGAGCGGTTCTTCCGTGAGACGAGGAGATTAAAGTAAAATTCTGACTTGTGTATCCGAGGCGGTGGAGCATGACAAGCTTAGGAGTATGGCTTGGAGTTCACTCGTTTGTCAAAGTATACACTAGAGCTGGTGGTTGATCGTAGAGAGACGGTGAGAAGGTTTGTACATGGAGGGCGGACTACTCCGGACAAGGATTGTAGGATTTCCATGCTTCATTAGGATATTGATTTTCCCTAGATAGTCTTGCACATATAGTAGATGGAGGCGTGCATTCGAGAGAGAGAGGCCAAGAGGGCCAGAAGGGATAGTGTGTTGTCTACTAAATAGAGATTCGGGTGGTGGTCACCGCCCCGGCCTAAAGAAAGGTCGTTAGCCCCAACACAATAATCAGCCTAGGGTTCCGTCCCAATCCATGTGATCGTGGGGACGAGTTTTGGGGCTCGAGAGGCCGTAGTAGTAGACCTACGCATTCGCCCTCCCGAGTAGCGATGTGGCCGAGACACAAGCCGGTTGTTTGGAAGGTACAAAGTGCTTGCTTCTGCGAGAGAAACTCAACCACATGCTAAGGGATTGCCTAGCAAATGCAGTATACCATGATAGCCGAAGCTCGCCTTTCCGCCTCAAGAGCCCACTAGCATGCCCACCTCAAGAAGAGGAGGTTACGTAGTCGTGGTATGTTACGAGTATTCCACCTTGATATATATGCATTGTTAGATCCACATGCTCCTTTTTTTTGTGACGCCCTATGTTTCTAATGCGCTAGTTTTGGAGTTCATCCCCAAATCTTATCAAAACCCTTCTAGTCTTCTACTCTAGCTTGGTGATTCGCTTATAGGTAGATGGCTATATAGAAATTTCCTATCATAAATTTCGTAAAATCCCCGCTGATTTAGTATAGTTAGCCACGACGTATTTGATGTTATCCTCTAAGATGGATTGGCTATTTTCATGTTATGCCTCGCTGAATTGTGTAACCCGTGCAAGAGAGTTCCGAGATTTTTGGGTGAACCATTCTAGATTGAGGTAGTTCACTCGTGCTCGTAGGTTTATTCCTACCTTAAGGATAGGAAGATGATTTCTAAGTGTTGCATATACAATCTAGTTAGGTTAAGGATGTTACATCTCGAGGCCCCGACTATCCAAATGGCCACGTAGGTATTTGAGTATATTCGTAAGTGTTCCTAGATGATCTACTGTGAACTTTCCCTAATGGGAGATTGATTTTGTATTGACCTTATTTCCTATACACAACCTATATCTATTCCTCCCCATGTGATGGATCCAGCCGAGCTAAAGGAGTTAAAGAGTGGGCTGAAAGACCTTTAGAAAAGGGTTTCATCGCATCGGCAGGGCCCCTACGGGTGCAGCACAAGTTCTCTTTGTCCTAAAGAAAGACGGTTTCTTCGTATGTGCATTGATTATCGATAATTGAACAAGGTCACCATCAAGAATAGGTATCCTCTCCCCAGATTGATGATTTGCTTGACCAACTTCATGGTGCTAAGTGATTTTCAATGATAGATCCCATTCTGATACCATCAACTCAAGGTTCGAGAGTGACATCCCCGAAGACAGCCTTCAGGACTGCATATGGTGATTATGAGTTTGTAATTATGTCTTTGGACTAACGAATACTCCCGCATCTTTAAAGATTTGATGAACAAAGGTGTTCAAGCCATACTTGGATATACCATGATTGTGTTCATAGATGATGTCCCTATACTCTCGAAGTGAGGGGGAGCATGTCGCCATTTGGAGGGTGGTGTTACATACCTTGAAGGATCATCAGCTATATGCTAAATTTAGTAAATGTGAGTTTTGGCTGAACTCGGTGCATTTTTCGATCAATGTGTGCCGAGTAAGGGCATTTAGGTGGACTCTCAAAAAGATAGAAATGGACAAGAATTGGCCCGAACGGTGAATCCTTCGGATATTAGGAATTTCTTGTCTCACTCGGGTATTATCGAGATTTTTTGAGGGGGTTTTCTATCCATTGCATCCCCATTGACTATGTTGACCTAGAAGAAAGTGAAGTTTCAATGGTCGGAGGCTTTTGAAAAGAGCTTCTAAGAGTTGAAGACTCGACTCACTACAACACCAGTGTTGACCCTACCTGCAGGTACCGATGGGTTTTTGGTATATTGTGATGCTTCGAGGATTGGTCCTGGTTGTGTGTTGATGCAGCATGGTAAGGTTATAGCATATGCTTCCAAGTAGCTGAAGGTTTATGAAAAGAATTAGCCGACTCATGATCTCGACTTGGCAGCTGTAGTATTTGCCTTGATGATTTGGAGACAATATTTGTATGGGGTCCATGTAGATGTATTTATGGACCACAAAAGCCTACAATATGTGTTAACACAGAAGGATCTAAATCTACGCCAAATGAGGTGGTTGGAGTTACTCAAGGATTATGATATGAGTGTCCTTTACCATCCTAGAAAGGCTAATATGGTAGCAGATTCTCTTAGTAGGCTTTCTATGGAGAGTGTGTTCCATGTAAATGAGGGGAGGAAGGAGCTGGTTAAGTATGTGCCTCGGCTGCGCAGTTGGGAGTTTGTTCGGTTGACTCAACCGATGGTGGTTTTATTGTGCAGAATGGGTCAGAATCATCCTTGGTGTCCAATATTAAGGCTATGCAAGACGAGGATCCTAGTTTGGTGAAGTTAAAGGAAGCCGTTTAGAATCAAAAGGTAGAGGTCTTCTCAGAAGGGGGAGATGGTGTGCTCCGATATCAGGGTCGTTTGTGTGTTCCGGATATTGATGATTTGAGAGATCGGATATTGTATGAGGATCATGGTTCTAGATATTCTACACGTTTAGGTGCCACCAATATGTACCGTGACCTACGGGAAGACTATTGTTGGAATGGAATGAAGAAGGACATAGCGGAGTTTGTGGCTAAGTGTCCGAATTGTCAGCAAGTGAAGGTTGAGCAACAAAGATCGGGAGGTGTGCTTCAATACATCAGTATTCCTTCTTGGAAGTGGCAGGAGATCAATATGGACTTCATCACAGGGTTACCTCGCACTCGTCGACAGTATGACTCCATTTGGTTGGTTGTGGACATGTTGACGAAAGACGCTCATTTCTTACCGGTCAAAACTACTGACTCAGCGGAAGATTATGCTAAATTATACATTCGGGAGTTAATTCGATTGAATGGAGTGACCTTGTCCATCATATCAGATAGAGGTACTCAGTTTACCTCCCAGTTTTTTAGATCGTTTCAAAAGGGACTTGGTACTCAAGTCAAGCTTAGCACAAAAATTCACCAAGAAATAGATGGTAAGGCGTTGAATACTATTTAGACTCTTGAGGACATGTTGAGAGTGTGTGTGATTGACTTCAAGGGTAGTTGGGATGATCATTTGCCTCTCATTGAGTTTGCATATAACAACAACTACCATTCCAGCATTCAGATGACTCTATTTGAGGCTCTCTATGGGCGGAGATGTAGATCGCCTATTAGTTAGTTTGAAGTCGGTGAAGCTTCGGTGATAGGTCCAGATTCAGTCCATGAGGCTATGGAGAAGGTTCATCTTATAAGGGACAACTTGAAAATAGCTCAGAGTCGCCAAAAGTCCTATGCTGATGTGAGGAGGAGAGAACTTGAGTTTGAAGTCGATGATTGGGTGTTTCTGAAGCTATCTCCTATGAAGGGAGTGATGAGGTTCGAAAAGAGAGGGAAACTTAGACCCCGTTATGTTGGCCCATACCGGATTGTGAAATGGGTTGGCAAGGTAGCATATGAGCTGGAGTTCCCATCAGAATTAGCTTCAGTCTATCCAGTTTTCCATGTATCACTCTTAAAGAAGTGTTTTGGTGATCCAGCTCTAGTTGTCTCGGGTGGATAGTGTCGGTGTGAAAGACAACCTTAGTTATGTGGAGCTTCTGGTGGAAATACTGGATCATCAAGTTCGTAAGCTAAGAAATAAAGAAGTGGCTTCAGTCAAGGTTTTATGGAGGAATCAACATGTTGAGAGAGCTACTGGGAAGTCGAAGCAAATATGATGGTTAAATACTCACAATTATTTCCTTCCCGCTTAGTTTCAACTTGAGGTATCAGTTTCATCTTTAATACTCTATTCAGTTTCATGTTCTCTAATGTACCTTAGTTTCTTTCATGTAAATGGAGGTATGTGTGGTTCGGGAACTCAGTTCAGTCATGTAGTTCAAATCAAAGTCAATCACTCTGTCAATATTTAGCATGTATGTTTAGTATTTGAGTATGATGATTTAATTTCCCTACTTTTTAGTATGTAAGGCTATGAATGGGTGCAATAGTCCACACCCATGCCCAATTCCCTTTCAATTCATGATGTTCTAATTGATGATTCCATGGGTGTTCTTTACCCAATGCATGAATTCCTAAGTTTCCATCACATGGATGATATAAGAATTTTTTAAATGATGAATTATGATTAACGGGCAGATTTTGTAATATTTTAAATTATAAATTATGTTATCAAGTTTTCTAAACTATGACGCCCATCCATGAAAGTCCATGAAAGTGGAGATCTATGAAGTATGTGTACAAGCATGATGAGATGTTTATGAAGAAAGTATAATTTCGAAATACCCGTGTTTATGTTCATGTTCATATTTCCAAAGTGAATCAAGTTGATTTCAAGAATCATAAGTAATGGGCAAGCCCATATGATCAAGTATGTCTTTCTGATTTCATGAATTAACTTACCATATGGTTTCGGAGTCAAAACTCCTATTATTTTCAGCTTGTGGTATGGTTTGAGCCAAGGCTCCTCATGTTATGATTTCATATTTATGTATATATGTTATTATTTAGCTTCATCATTAGACGATGGTCAGCTTTGTTGAAAAAAATGAAGGAGAGCATATACATGTTTTTGGGAGTAATGTCTAGCACTGAGTAGGCTAAGGGTCAGTCAACCTATGCCTAAGAACTATGCGCCAACATAGGTATGATTAGATTATTTGGGACCTCCTTTGGAGCTTCCCCTGCCCCCAAGCGGCCTTGAGATTAATATTGATATCATGGTAGTGCCCTTAGCACTAGCAAGGCTTTGGACAGCTCTACCCACTTGAGTGTGATAGTCGAGACCACATAAGCTCTATGGTGGTAATGTCGGTTATAGGATGAGTCTCCCATTGTTCCTCATGATTTCAGTTATGCATGTACATTAGTCATGATATTATTTTGTCAGTAGGTTTGACCCAATGTTCAGTTTTACTTATGATTATCACTTTTTAGGTTTGGGTCATTTCATTTAGTTATGATGTCCAGTTCTGATCAGATCATGATTTCAGAAAAGTAGCATGAAAGCCTACTCTCAGAATCTTATTTTGATTATGTTTTATATTATGCATGTTTAATGATTTTACTTACTTAGTGGTTTTACTTATCTTGTATACTCGGTACATTCCACATACTAACCGCATACTCTATGCTGTATCATTTTATGATACATGCTCCGATATCCAGACTAAGTACCACCGCTAGTCAGAATTCCGGAGTTAGCACTTCTCAGTATCAGTTGGTGAGTCCTCATCTTGCGAGGTCGCTTCTTATCAGTTTTATTTTGTCTTTTCAGTTTTCAGACTATAATGAGTTAGTTGGGGTCTTGTCCTATCAACTCGTTTGTATTAGAGGCTTATTCGGACATAGTTTGTATTATGCTTTATATTGATGTATGTATTTAGCTGTTATGTTTTGTTCAAACTTCCGCTATGTTATTCATGTTGATCTTCCATTTTAATGAATGAGTTAGATGTCATGTTTATGCCATGGGTTGACTTGGAGCCTCTCGGGGTTCTTTATCCCGTGTCTCGATCTGGGCCTATGTTCGGGTCGTGACATGGCTGAATAAAGTGAGGATTAAGAATAAGTATCCACTTTCTAGGATTGATGACTTGTTTGAGGTGTCAGATGTTTTTTGAAGATTGATTTGAGGTCTAGGTACCACCAGTTATGGATTAGGGAAGTTGATATCCCTAAGACTGCTTTTAGGACCTAGTATGACTAGTATGAGATCCTGGTGATGTCATTTGGGATTACTAATGCTTAACGACTTTTATAGATTTGATGAATAGGGTTTTTAAGCTCTTTCTTAATATACTTGAGATCGTCTTCATTTATGACATGTTGGTTTACTCACGATCAGAGGTCGAGCATGCAAAACACCTAAGGGTTGTGTTGTAGACTCTCCAAGAGTATAGGTTGTATGCTAAATTCTCTAAATATGAATTTTGGCTAACATCTGTAGCTTTTCTTAGCCATGTGATCACAAATGAAGGTATAAGAGTTGATGACCAAAAATTAGAAGCTATAAAGAATTGGCCCAGACCCTTGAATCCTATAGAGGTTCGCAGCTTTTTAGGTTTGGCAGGTTACTACCGTAGGTTTGTGGAAGGTATTGTTACTATCTCTATGCCATTGATAAAGTTTACTTATAAAGAAGCTAAGTTTTTATGGTCAGACGCTTGTTAGCGTAGTTTCCAGGTGTTGAAGGGTTTACTTCAACACCTAATTTTACTCTTCTAGAGGGTAAAGAAGGCTATGTTATATATTGTGATGCCTCCAGGTTTCGCTTAGGCCATGTGTTGATGCAACAAGGAAAGTTCATTGCCTATGCTTTGAGGCAGCTGAGGAAGCACGATAAGAATTACCCTACCAATGATATAGAGTTGGCATCAGTGGTGGTTGCATTGAAGATCTTGCATCACTACCTGTACGGGGTACATATTTATATTTTTACAGATTATAAGAGCCTTTAGTACTTTTTATAGTAGGAGGAGTTAAATTTACGATAGATAAGGTGGTTAGAATTGCTAAAAGATTATGGACATTTTGTACCATATTGGCAAAGCTAATGTTGTGGTTGATGCATTAAGCCGCAAGTCTATAGGAAGTTTAAGCGATATTAAAGTTGAAAGAGTTGAGATGGTGAAAGTTATACAACATTTGGCTAACGTATATATTCAGTTGCTAGATATGGAAGATGGAGGCGTGGTAGTTCAAAACACTGCAAAATCTGCCTAAGTGTCAGAAGTTAAGTAGTGACAGTATGAGGATCCAGAATTGGTATTGCTAAGAGACAATATTCCATAGAAGAAGCAAGCTTTCTTTGTGTATGGCCAGATAGAGTCCTCAATTACTAAACTTGGTTATGTGTGCCTAATGTGAGTAACTTACTGATTAAATTATGGCTGAAGTTCATTACTATCGTTATTCTATACATCTAGGTGCCACAAAAATATATCGTGACCTGAGACAACTTTACTGGTGGCAAGGTATAAAGAGAGATATTACAAGCTTTATAGCTCAATGTCCTAACTGCTAGCAAGTGAAAGTAGAACATCAGAGACCGGGAGGTCTAACGCAAGACATAGAGATCCCCATGTGGATGTGGGAAGTGATCAATATGGATTTCATTACCATTTTGCCTCATACAAGTAAGAAGCATGACTCTATTTGGGTTCTCATTGATAGATTGATGAAATCAACCTATTTCTTACCAGTCAGAACTACTTATATAGCTGAGGACTATGCCAGATTATACATATGTGAGATTGTTTGACTTCATGGTGTACCCTTGGCCATTATTTTTGAAAGGGAGCTCAGTTTACAGTGAATTTCTGGAATTCTCTCCAGAGAGGCCTAGGTATTCAGGTAAATCTCAGTACTGCTTTTCATCCTCAAACTGATGGATGGGCCGAATGCACTATTCAGACGCTTGAAGATATATTGCATGCCCATGTACTAGACTTAAGAGGAAGCTGGTATGACCATTATCTTTGATTGAGTTTTCTTACAATAACAACTATTACGCAAGCATTCAAATGGCTTCCTACAAGGCCTTGTACAGGTGAAAGTGTAGGTCGTCAGTGGGCTAGTTTGAACTCAACGAGGCAGAGTTGTTGGGGTCGGACTTAGTACAACAGTCTTTTGATAAGGTGAAGCTTAACAGAGTTAACTCAGAGCAAGTAGAAATCTTATGTTGATTGTCGTCGAGCGTTAGATTTTTCTGTTGATGATTGGGTCTTCCTGAAGGTGTCGCCTATGAAAGATGTCATGCGATTTGGATGAGGAGGCTAGTTGAGCCCTAGATATGTTGGGTCATACAAAGTTATCCGTAGGATAAGAAAGGTTTCCTATAAGTTAGAGTTATCGCTAGAGCTAGCGGCAGTCCATCTTGTATTTCATGCGACGATGTTGGGGAAATGTATAGGAGACCCAACCCGCTTATGATGATTAAGGATGTCAAAATTTCTGAGGAAATTAAATGTACAGAGATCCCAATTTCTATTCTTGACCGGCAGGTCAGTAAACTATGGACTAAAGAAGTCATCTCAGTTAAAGTATTTGTAGCAAAGTAATAACATCGAGGAAGTAACTTGGGAGGTTGAGGAAGAAATGAAGAAAAAGTATTCTCACCTAATTGCAACGTCGATGTGATATCAAGGTATGTATTTGATACTTAAGTTACTGATTATGTTATTTTAAAGCATGTCAAGTGAAGTTAACCTTCATTCAAGGACGAATGTTTCTATGGGGGGAGGGGAGGGGGAGAATGTTACATCCCAAATTTTTTTTGACATTTGAAAGTTTTGTAACTACATTGACGTTAATTGATAAAGTAGTTGTACATTTATTTTGAGAAAAGTAAAGCATACAAAGTGTAAACAATAAGAAGTATCGAGGTCCAATGTATAAATGACATGACGAATAAGGTCAGCAAGGCACAGCTGGCTAGCAAGGAGTTGGCCAGCGTGTAATGGAGGAAAATCTCCACGACGGCCAATGTTCCATGGAGCCGTGTCCACCACCTCAAGCCGTGTCCACCACCTCAAGTTTTATATATATATATATATATATAGTACGTGCTTATGTTTGGCCTTATTTATAAATCATTTCAAGCCTATTCTAGATACCAGTAGCTTTCTTAGCACTTCATATTCTCTCTATTGCTAGTAGCTAAATCAAGGAGAAGCAAGGATGAAACATCAAGCACAACACAACTAAAACACAAGACAACATAGAAGAGTGTTTGTGAGGTGTGTTTGGAGCTGTACTTGCTGCATTTTTGGCAGCAAGGTTTTTGCATTTTTAAACAAAAAGTTGAAGGAAAATACTCATATTCTATCCAAGAATAATCTCAAGCAAAAAGTAAGTAATTCTAGTTACTATACATGCCTAAAAATCCTAGCTAAAGCTATGCGGTGGAAGCCATGTTGGGCTGCTGTTTTTGGTCTTGTTGTTGATGTTGCTACTCATTTTTTGAAGGTTGGTGCAGCTGTGTTTTGCTGGAAATATACTCTATAACTAGGGAAATTGATCATAATGGAAGTTCGGTTATATCCTTCTTCCATTTTCCCTTAAAAGTTTGTAGAACAAGTTGTAGTAAGAACTGCTAAATGTTGCCTTGTGTTTTGTTGTTATGGAGGCCGGATGGTGTGATGTTTTGGCTGGATAAGTTATCTTAAAACAGCCTTGTCACTTTTTTGTAAACTCAAGAAATTGAAGAGGCTAAGTGCTGGTTGTTGAAGGAAAGAATTGGCTAAGGAAAGCTCATCGGAACAAGGTATGTAAGGCACCCCATCCATCGTTCTTTCAAGCACGAATCTTGCATTGTAGGTTAAACGAACCAGAAAGTTTCTCATGCATATTGAGGTAGTATGTTAAATCATATTTAAGCTTTAAGTTCTCTGTTGCATTGAAGCTATGGTATTGAGATTATGTCTAGCCTGAAGAGGCACATAAAGTGTACTATTATGTTGATTGTTGTCGTAGCTTTACATTGAGTTGGAGAACAATTAGCATGAACATTGTTAGATGGACCTTTACATTATATTATACATATAATTCTTATCATGATTAAAGTTCCGACTGTTATAATGAATTAGTAACGAAGCCAAAATGACGATGTGATAACTAAAGTAAGCTAAGAACTAGTATTGGCCTAGTAAGGGTAAATGAGGATATCAATGCAATGATCCATAACATAGTCATCTACTCTAATATGTATAAGTTTTAACACACTTAATGCCTAAGAAAGATTCCCTAATCTCCACTCCTGAAGTTATTGACAAGTTATCGAGTTGTAAAGTTCTAAGTTAAATGCATGATTAATCCTAAGTATCTAAAATTGAGTCTAAGTACTCTAAAGAATGTTTAGGTATCTTAAATGAGTCCACGAACTCTAAATGAATCTAAGTACTCCAAGTTAAGTTTGAGTTGAATCTAAACTTGCTAAGTTGAATCCAAGTATTCAAAATGGAGTCTAAGTATTCCAAAGTGATTCTAAGAATTCGTAAGTGAGGTTATTGTTATTTTCCTCGAGTCTCAAGTTTATATTAAGATTCTGAGTCAAGATATATTTTATGTCCTCTTCTGTTGGATGTTAGGAGTATGGTATTCAGTTAGTCATCCAAGTTGGACCCATTCTTTAAGCCAATTATGTTTTATTCTTTAGTTGCTGGTCTAAGTATCAGTTTTGCCTATTTTTACATGGTTTGTATATTATTTGCCACACGTCCTCTCTAGTCCATGTATCAGATGGCTGATTGTGCAAAGTGCTATGTGAAAATCCTAGTCTAAGCATCAGGTTGGCTGTATAAAGTCCTGGCCCAAGTATCAGGTAACTCTTAAAATTCTAGTCCAGTATCAGGTAGCCACCAAGTCAATTCTCATAGACTCTAGTTCAAGTGTTGAAAGTGTTTGCATGTGTGTCAGTTGAGTTATATATATGCACAGAGTATATATATAGGTTAGCGGGTTACAAAGTTACATATTGTCTCTCCCTTCCCTATCTTTGAGTTATGTTCAGTTGTTATTTGTCATTTTCTATGTAGACAGGTTTCAGCATGTCAAGTTGTTGCTATTCCCTTCTCTAGTTCAGTTTATCTTTGGCATTTTTTGTTTACAACTTTCAGTCTTACATACTAGTGCATTTTTTTGTACTAATATCCCTTCGCCTGAGGACCTCTACAATCATGCTGCAGGTGCGGATTGGGGCTCGAATCAACAGTTGCTGTAGGAGCCCAAATTCAGCTGAGAGAGTTATGCTCCTTTCTTTTAGGAGCTATATATTTGGTTGGTTATGTTGAGTTCTATGTATAGTATGGGTAAGCGGGGGTCCTGTCCCATGAATTTCAGTTTGCTTACTTTTTAGATGCTTTTGTGGACTAGTTGTGCATTTTTTTATAGTTCAGTTCGATTTGTGACCTTGTTGGCCTTCCACAATTTGTTTAAGTTGTTATTCTAGCTTTGTAGGTATTGTATCGTTGGCTATGTATGTTGAGACCTGGTCGGTCCATTTTTATGTTATAGTTTATTGTGATAGGTGGCCCAGTTGGCCTAAGGGTTACAGTACATACACTATATAGCTAGCTTTTTGATCACTTTGAAATCTAGTTCCAGTCGCGCCCTACCTCAACTATTGGGTGTGACAGAATATGTGGTCTCAATTGAGGAGGAACTTCTCAATGACTGGCTACCATGAATCTTCGGCCATCTGCTGCCTTCTTTTACCTCAATTCTTCTTTCCTTTTGTTTGAGGCTATGGTAGAGTGAGACATTCTTACCTCATCTTCAGATTAGGAGACGCAGACGTTGATGCTTCCTAATTCATCCAACTCAGGGCGCTGAGGAGTGGCCGGGGTTTTCTTTTTCTCCCCTAGCCTACTTTGAGAGGCCTGCCCTTTGCCTTTTTAGCTTTATTTAACTACAATTCTCTTTCTGGGTGGCTTGTATGTTACAAGTTGAATGTTAGTCTCTAATCAATAAATATATGCACGCAATGATGTACTAAAAGTGATAGACAGGTATGATAAATGCTTCTTTAAAAAGTCCCCCAGGTGTTCGCCAACCTATTCTGTGGTCCTTAGAAAGATTTTGCAGTTCATTGAACCAATCTGCAGTTCGCATATTGAACTACAAACTCTCCTCGTAACTTGTGAAATATTCAGACCGTTTCTGCATCATTCTGCAAACTGCGTTCTTGTTCTATGTTTCCCAAATGACATCGTAGAGTTTCCCTTTTTCACCCTACTACTACTGTAAACTTTTGCAGGCTGTGGTGCCTTTCTACGGACTGCAGAATGGTTTTGCAACTGTAGAAAGGTTCCCACTCAACCAATTTTGATAGTCTATCTCATATTTTCATGCTCAACACAATTCATACAACTATTACTATGCAAAAAATAAATTCAAAGCATTAAGCAATACCATATGACGGTACTCAAACTTCCCCTATTTGTTTGCATAGAGAATTCAAAGAGTTATCACCCTAAGCTACAAATTCTATGCTCAATCACCTCGAATAGGCCAATATTTGGCCTTCTAAAGTCAATATTCATTCAATTTCCTCCTAACCAAATCTCACAACCTAAGGTTCGCCCAAAACAGACTAAGTTTTCATAATGACTAATTTAACACAGAGACAAATTCAAAATCTCAAAGGTTTTTCGGGAAGGGTTACTCATTAATCATGCACAATTCATATCAAAGAATAAAAATACATATTCAAGGCACAAATCAAGTTCAATCATAGCACCTTGAAAGCTTTTAATCAAAATTTTAGCATTGGGTTCAAAGAGCTTACTAAAAGATTCTTTGATTTGATATAGACAAGATGATGAGAGTGGAGTGATTAGAGCACTGGTAGATGACCTTAGCTATGCAAGGGAATGGTTTGAAATCAACTGTGTGTGAAGACGAGAAGTGCAATTTTTTTTCTTAAGAAGGAAATAAGGAAGAAACTTTTTGAAATTAGAAATGCGGACCTTTTTAAACATTTTGTCCATTCTGCGGTGAGAAATGAGTCGCAGAACTAGAACGCGGCCCGAATTCCATTCTACGATCCTTGTTACCTAAGGTACTAAAGATCCAATTATGTGGTTGCAACATGCCATCACATTCCAATTCGTAGAATGGGGACTTATGTCGCATTTCATGCTAAAAACCTTTCATTTTTACTGGTGAAATTTTTAGACTCATTCTGCAATTGCATTTCTGGATTGCGGTCTTCAGACCGATCGTATTCATGACTGCTCAGGTGGTCTTCCATCTCCACTTACTAGTAAATTCTATAGGCCAAATATGCAGTTGCATAATGATTATATGATCCACAAATCGACCGCATTTTTGCCCAGTTCTGGTTCTTTCTCAACCTGCAGACTTCGACAATATGAAAACTAGAACTTAAAATAAAATAAACAAAGATGAAAACAAAGCATAGGTTGCCTCCAATGTAGTGCTTTATTCAACATCGCAACACAACAGGTTACCTCCAATTATCAAGGCTCTTCAAGGTAGGTTCCTCCAGCCATTTCACCTTATCTTGGATCCCGAAATAATTCTTCAATATTTTCCCATTTACCTTGAATCTATTGCCATCATAATTCTCAAGCTAAATGGCCCCAATATGGGAACATTCGGATAATCTTGAAAGGTCTGAACCATTTGGAATTCAATTTTCTGGGAAACAACTGGAGTTGAGAGTTAAATAGCAAAATCCAATCACCTATACAAAACTCTCTCTTCAAAATTCCTTTTCATGCAAGTGATTCACTCAAACTTTGTAGAGTGAAGAGCTCTAATAAGACCTTAATCGGAATCCATCAAGTTCATTCAATTGTTCCATACTCAAGTTTGAGGCATCATTTCAATTCAATTTCAACTGCTTGAAAGCCCACAATACTTTGTTCTCCAATTCCACGAGCATATGGAAAGCTTTCTCGAACACCAACTAGTAGGGAGACATTCCAATTGGTGTTTTAAATGTAGTCTAGTATGCCCATAATGCGTTATCTAGCCTTCGGGGCCAATATGTTCTAGAGGCATTTATTGATTTGGACAAGATGTTCTTAATATCTCGGTTGGACACTTCAAGTTTCCCACTTGTTTGGAGATAATAAAGGGTTGAAACCTTTTGCTTAACACCATATTTTTCAAGTAGAAAGCTGAACATTCGATTGCAAAAATGAGAACCTCCATCAATGATAATTGCTCTAAGATCCAAACCTTATGAAGATATTTTTCTTCAAGAATTTGGTCACACTTCTTCCTTCATTGTTTGGGAGCGCCATAGATTCCACCTATTTTGAAACATAATTGACCACCATAAGGATGTAAATGTTCCCATAGGAACTCACAAAAAGGTCCATGAAATCAACCCCCCAATAATCAATCATCTCTACCTCAAGAATAGGAATCAATAGAAGCTCATGCCTTCGTGAAATGCCTCCATGTCATTGGAATTGATCATAAGACTTCACATAATCATAGAAATATCTATATATGATTGGCCAGTAGAAGACACTTTGTAAAATTTATGCCGCAGTCCAACTGCTACTGCGGTGTCCACCAATGGGAGAGGAATAACATGCTTCAAGTATGGATATCGTTTCTACTTTCAAAATGTACCTACAAAGGAAATCATTGGTAAACACTCGAAAGAGATATGGCTCATCCCAATAGTATTTTTGGACATCATGAAGGAACTTCTTTTGATGGAAATTTAGATCTTCGTCATCAAATCACTAGAAAGAAAGTTAGAAAAGTCAACATTGTAAGGGATCAAATCATGTGATGCAACCAATCCTTTCTCATCCGAATATCACGTATTTATCTCAAGCTCACACATAGGACCTCTATTCCCTTTATATCTAGATAGATGGTTCACAACATGATTTTCACAACCCTTCTGATTGTTGACTTTAAACTAAAATTCTTGGAGGAGGAGTATAATACCCCAAAAGTTCCTAAGACTAAGTTCGAGATTTTTAAAAGTGTTCAGCAATAAGAACCTATATTTTATCCTCAGTATGATCGATGGTACAAGTTTTAGGAGGATGGTACGACTTGTAGGATGACCCATAGTAAGGATTCAGTAGTTGGCATTCAAAACCATGAGTCCCCACTACAAGTCATGGTGTGTGGGTACGACTCGTGGTATGGATCGTAACAAAAATTGGGGACCTTTTCAGGTGTTGAATGTACGAGTGGTGGTACAACCCATAGGTATAAGTTACGGGTCATAGTAGGATTCATGGAATTTATCATAGGAGTGATATTTTGGGACGTGGTCAGTACGAAAGGCTAACATGAGACGTAGGTCGATTGTATGACTCGTGATACGGGTCGTAGCATCTGACAGTTTAGCTTTTCCTGTGATTTCATTAAGGGTATTTTCATAATTTCTTATCTCCTAAGCTCTAAACTACATCATTTATGCTCTGTTAGGAGGATTTTAAAAGGGTTTAACCTATCCTAATTCATTCAACTCCCACATATGCAAGATTATAAGTTTCACTTTGAAGATCAAGCTTGAAAACCTCCAATTCTCCTCAAAATCTTTTGGGCTTTCAAAGTCAAGTTAAGAATCAGTTTACCTAGGTATGTAGGGCTATGAATGCGAGTTTATTTTACTCTCATGCTAGAAATTTTCCTCAATTCCATAAATCTAAGTTCTAGATCAAGTTCATGATCTTATGGGACTTATTCCTAATTTAATGAAATTCTCTATAATTTATCTATACGCCAATTTCCTTCATGTTTCAAATCATGTTTTGAGATCTACCAGTATATTTTATACCTATTTTGAATATTAATTATTGGTTTCAAATTTTAAGCAATTTATGCCCAATTATGCAAGTTTCATGAAAGGTCAAGTTTATGATTCTATTATGATTTTGATTCTCCTAAGACATAAATTATGATTTATGATTTACGATATTATTTCCTTCAAGTACTTCTTATGAATTTTATGAGTTTCAAGTATAGTGATTTTTTTTTCAAGCATGTATTTCTTCATGATTTATGAGTTTATGATTTTGGCCAATTCACAGGCCCTAATTCATGGCTAATCATATATTTAAGGTATGAAAAATTATGTTATGATTTATCTAGCCATTAACTTCATGTATGACTTTACGATTATTATATGAGCCCTCATGTGCATGTTTTTGGGAGTAGTGTCTAGCACTGAGTTGACCCAGCGTTTAGGTAGACCCGTAGTCTCAGAACTACGTGCCAACATAGGTTTATGCTTATGGACTATAGGTGGGTCCCTATTAGTGATATCACTTCATGTACGTCCTTTTCTTGGCAAGGCAAGCCCAGGATGGCTCTGCTCACTTGATCGAGATAGTTAGGGTATCATGTAAGCTCTATCATGATGGTGTCGGTTAAGACGAGTCCTCCCATTATTCCTCATGATTTTTGCATTGTCATGTTTATGATACTTTAGCTCATGTTATACTTTTTACAAGGTTTCTCTTATGATTATGATTATGACTAGTTTATGAATAGTTTTGAAAATCTTAAGCCTCATGTTTATTTTATGACTCTCATTGAATGTATTAAATTTTCCTTCTCTCATGAACTCTTATATATTTTTATTAGTCCATTTTATTTACCTTGCATACTCAGTACATTCTATGTTATGACCGTATACTCTATGTTGTATCATTTCATGATACAGGCTCAGATGTTTAGGGTCAGTGTCTTTGCCAGCCGGCCATTAGACATCAGATCATCCTGCTGTTGGCGAGCCCTCATCCATCAAGGACTTTAAGTTAGTTGCATTATTGCTATTTTCAGTTTCATATTGTTAGTGAGCTAGTTGGGGTCTTGTCCCATCAGCTTGTCGGTATGTAGAGGCTTTTCAGATAGTATTGTATTCAGTTTCAAATTTAGTGTTATGTATTTTCGTTGTTCAAATGTTTAAGAATTAGACTTTTGCTATTCCAGAATTTAGTCTCTTTTCGCCTTGATTATGATGAGTTAGTTATCATGTTCATGCCATGAGTCGACTTGGAGACATTCATGATTTTAGGTTTTGTGTCTCGATCCGGGCCTATGTTCGTGTCATAACAAACTTGATATCAGAGCAAAGGTTCAGTGTGTCATAGGGTATCTGAAAGCTGCATTAAGTAGAGTCTTTTCATGGGTGTGAAGCGCGCCACACTTATGACAAAGAGGCTATGAAACATTCTAGGAAATTCCCTTCTTTCATGATCTCTGTCGTGTGATGAAATATCTCTCTATCCTTCTAAGTCATGCTATACGTATTTGTAGAATCATGCCTCCATCCCGAGGTAACCAAAGAAGGAATGGCAGTGGAAACAGAAATGGCCATGAGAATATCAACGGAGATGGGCACCATCAAGCCCCACCAACCCCAAATGATCATGTGTCTGAGTTGGTTGCCCATGCTAAGTTTAGGGTAGCCATCCAGATGTTGTCACAGGCTTTGAACGCTCTGGTCAACCAGTAGGCAGTAGCTCATGTTCCCTAGAATAGGACGCAGCAGCGGCTAGAGTAAGGGACTTCCTCAAGATGAATCCCCTTGAGTTTCTCGGATCGAGGATGGACGAAGATCCATATGAGTTCATTGAGGAGATTAAGGAGATCACTCAAGTTATGGGAGTGACATGGGAGGAGTGTGTAGACCTAGCCTCTTATCAGTTGAAATAGGTTGCTTATAATTGGTACAAATAGTGGAAGGATGGTCGAGGAGTCGAAGCGGATCCTATTGGTTGGGATGAGTTTCTCACCGCGTTATTGGATTGATTCTTTCCCCAATATATGAGGAAAATCAAGGCAGTAGAGTGTGTGATCTTGAGACAGAATAATACGACGGTTCAAGAGTATGCTCTAGAGTTCGCCCGTTTGTCCAGGTACGCGCCAGAGATGGTGGCCGATCAAAGGGCCCAGGTGAGCAGATTTGTGAATGAGGTAGAAGACTACTTAGACAAGGATTGCAGGACTACTATGCCACATAAAGACATCAACTTCTCTCCATTGGTTTTGTATGCCCAACAGATAGAGGTAGTGCGTAGGAGGGAGAGGGAGAGAGAAGCCAAGAGGGTCAGGATAAATAGTTTTGGGTTCTTCCAATAGAGGTTGAGTGGTGGGCATTGTCAGTAGTCCCACCAGAGGTCATCGCCCCTAGTGCGTGTTACACCCCGTAAATTTTCGACACATAGATGGCCTATTCGCGTGTTGGTTAAGAGTATTTGAAAGCCATACATGCTAGAAAAAGGCCCGGGGAAAGA
>JACEIK010001165.1:143422-162684 GCA_018107945.1 Datura stramonium
CCCCATGGATTCATAACTGCTTTAGGTATACACTCATGATCATCACCAATACTTACTTATAGAACTGATAACAAAGGTTCATTCAAACAATCGACCAGTCCCTATTGAATGACTATACTCAATAAGTCGACCAAGTCTCATGAGCGGTTCCAAACTATCCATTATCACTAAGTTCCAGATTTAATTCTCCTGCGACCACAACTCAAGTTAATACAATGACCATCAAGATCAAGGTTCCGTTGTAATTCTCTTTTCCTAATATCTACCTCTTAGACCTAAGCAAGTAAAGAATTAGGGCAAGTCCCACGTTGCACACCGTTAAGAAACGTTTAAGAATGAAGAGAATACAATATAAGCATTTAGTATTGGTTTAGAATCACTTTGTGCAACCCTAGCTTCTTAATCCACCATGGTTCCCACAACCCAAGCTATTGAGGTTTTAGGTTCTCATAGTTGTAAGGTTGTGATTTACATTCATGATTAAGAACATAAATCAATACTCACAATTATGAATGAGAAAGACACTTCTTTTAATAAATCAACAAAATCTTCAAGAACAAGTAGCAAGAACAAGAAAAATTCAAGAAAAGGTTGATCACAAGTCAAATCAACTCAATTCTCTCCTTTCTCAATGTTTTATAATATTCGCTCACATCCACACACATACGTTCACCCCTTCTTTGAAAAATAAACATAAAACATATTTATACAGACATAAAAATCCTTTTCCTAGGGTAACAGGGTGAATTTCCATATTTGGTTCCACTAGTGCCACGACCCATTCTACGATCCGTACCATGACCCTATGAACCATACCTTCCTCTCGTACATTGTTGACTGGCTAAATTTTGGCTAAGTGTTGGATCCTAGTACGACTCGTGGCTACTTCCTATGATTCATACTGAGCTTCCGTGGCTTGACTATGAGGCTTTGAAATTTTTATGAAATTCATCACAACTGCTTTAGTACGACTCGTACCTTTCTACCACGACTCGTATTGTCTATCATTAGCAGGAGTCAGCCTCTTGTGCAAATATTCTGAATCTTTTCATGACATCTTCACCACGACTCGTACTGAGACTCATATAATGCCCCTCTTCATTCTTAGCCTTCTACAACTTCTCACGACCAACAGTACGCTTCGTAAGAATTTCCTATGGCTCGTACTGTGAACTATGATTTGAGCCTATTTTATACACTTCCAGGCTAACCTTTTCACATCTTAGCTACACCAATTTATCCTGTAACCAAAGGAAAGTTCCTTATATCCACATAAATATACCTAAGTCCATGCTATTTTCTCAATTTTGAGCGTCGAAAGTGTAAACCCACAACACATCAGTTCATAGATGAAATTTCATATACTCTTGGAGTAAGGAGGAGCATGCTACTCATCTGAGGATTGTTTTACAGACTCTCAAGGATCGCCAACTGTTTGCTAAATTCAGCATGTGTGAGTTTTGGATGAAATTAGTGGCATTTTTGGGTCATGTAGTGTCAAGTGAGGGTGTGCATGTGGACTCTCAAAAGATAGAAGCTTTGAATAATTGGCCTAGACTAGTTAGTCCTTTGGATATTAGGAGTTTCTTGGGTTTAGCAAGTTACTACCGAAGGTTGTAGAGAGATTTTCATCCATTGCAGCATGGTTGACTAAGTTGAACTAGAAGAAAATCAAATTTTAGTGGTCGGATGCATGTGAGAAGAGTTTTCAATAATTAAAGGCTCAACTTACTTCAGCCCCAGTATTGACCTTACCCAAGGGTACAGATGGATTTGTTGTGTATTGTGATGCCTCAAGGGTTGGACTTGGTTGTGTGTTGATGTAGCATAGGGAATTCATTGCGTATGCCTCTAGACAGCTCAAGACTCACGAGAAGAATTATCCAATGCATGACCTAGAATTGGAAGCAATGGTGTTCACATTGAATATTTGGAGACACTACTTGTATGGGGTGCATGTAGATATGTTCACGAACCATAAGAGTCTTCAGTATGTGTTCACCTAGAAGGATCTGAATTTGCTGCAAAGGAGGCGGTTAGAGCTTCTCAAGGACTATGACATAGTGTCCTTTATCATCTGGGAAAGGCCAATGTAGTGGCGGATGCTCTTAGCAGGTTATCCATGGAGAGTGTGTCTCATGTCGATAGTAGGAGAAAAGAGTTAGTAAAGATGTCCATAGGCTTGCTCGTTTAGGGGTTCATCTTGTTGACTCGACAGATGGTGGTGTGATTGTTCAAAATTGTTCAGAATCCTCTTTAGTGACTGAAGTCAAGCCTAGGCAAGACGAGGATCCTATTCTAGTAAAGTTGAAGGAAGTGGTTTAGAATTCGAAGGTAGAGGTCTTCTCCCAAGGGGGAGATGGAGTACTTCGATATCAGGGTACTTTATGTGTTCCAGATGTTGACGACATGAGAGGTCGGATGTTTCATGAGGATCATGGTTTCGGATACTCTATACATCCAAGTGCCACTAAGATGTACTGTGACCTATGGGAAGTCTAATGGTGGAATGGTAGGAAGAAGGATATAGCAGAATTTGTGGCTAAGTGTCCAAACTACCAATGAGTGAAAGTGGAACACCAATGACCAAGAAGTGTGCTTCAAGAAATTAGTATTCCCACCTGGAAGTGGGAAGAGATTAATATGGAATTCATCACAGGATTGCCTCGTACATGTCGACAATATGACTTGATTTGGTGATTGTGGACAGGTTGACTAAAGAAGTTCATTTTCTACCAGTCAAAACTAATGATTTAGCAGAGGATTATGCTAGATTGTACATTCAAGAATTGGTTTGGTTGCATGGAGTTCCCTTGTCCATCATCTCAGATAGAGGTACTAAGTTTACTTCGCAATTTTGGAAGTCATTTCAGAAGGGACTTGGTACTCAGGTCAAGCTTAGCACAACTTTTCACCCACAAAAGGATGGTCAGGCCGAGTGGACTATTTAGACTCTTGAGGATAAGTTGAGAGAATGTGTTATCGATTTCAAAGGTAGTTGGGATGACCATTTACCTCTCATCAAGTTTGCATATAACAACAACTACCACTCCAACATCTAGATGGCTCCTTTTGAGGCTCTTCATGAGAGTAGATGTAGATCACCTATTAGTTGGTTTGAAGTAGGTGAAGCTACATCGATAGGGCCAAATTCAGTTCATGAGGCTATGGAGAAGTTTATCTTATAAGGGTAAGGCTGAAAAAAGCTTAGAGTCGTCAAAAGTCCAATACAGATGTGAGGAGGATAGAACTTGAGTTTGAAGTTGAGGATTGGGTTTTTCTGAAGGTGTTTTGAAGGGGGTGATGAGATTTGGAAAGAAAGCGAAGCTTAGTCCCCGATATGTTGGCCTGTACAAGATTGTGAAACGCGTGGGTAAGGTGGCCTATGAATTTGAGTTGCCCTCAGAGTTGGCTTCTGTACATCCAGTCTTCCATGTATCATTCTTGAAGAAGTGCATTTGTGATCCTACATTTATCATTCCGGAGGAGAACGTTAGTGTGAATGATAACCTTGGCTATGAAGAGGTTCCGATTAAAATTCTTGATCATCAGGTTCAGAAGTTTAGGAACAAAGAAGTAGCTTTAGTAAAGGTTCTGTGGAGGAATCAACTTGTTGAAGGAGCTAAGTGGGAAGTTGAAGCAGATATGATGGCTAAATACCTACATCTTTTCTCTTCCGGCTGAATTCCAGCTTGAGGTACCAGTTTCCTCCTTAGTACTCTCTTCAGCTTCATGTTTAGTTCATGTCTCATAGTTTCCTATATGTCAGTCCTTGTATGTGTAATTCATGAATTCAGCTCAGTCATGTGTTTCAGTTCAGAGTCAGTCACTCCATTAGTTTTCAACTTTAGATATTCATTATTTGGGATGACAGTTTCTTTCCCCAGTTATTTAGCATGTTTACCCCCATTCGAGGATGATGTTCCCAAGGGGGAGATATTGTAATTCCCCAAAAGTTCCTAAGACTAAGTTTGGGAAATTTAAAAGTGTTCAGCAGGAAGAACCTACATTTTAGCCTCAATACGATCAATGGTACAAGTCGCAAGAGGATGGTATTACTCGTAGGATAACCTGTAGTAAGGATTCAGCAGTTGCCCTTCGAAACCACAAGTCCCCACTATGAGTCGTGGTGTGTGAGTACGACTCATGGTATGGATCGTAACAAGAACTGGGGACCTTTTCAGGTGTTGATTGTATGAGTGGTGGTACGACTTGTAGGTAGAAGTTACGGGTCATAGTAGGATTCTTGGAATTTTTCATAGGAGTGATGTTTTGGGACTTGGTCAGTACTGAAGGCTACCATGCGTCATATGTCGATTTTACGTCTCGTGGTATGGGTCATAACAGCCGATAGTTTAGTTTTTCCTGCAATTTCATTAAGGGTATTTGCGTAATTCCTTATCTCCTAAGATCTAAACCACGTCGTTTATTCTCTGTTTTAGGGGAATTTTAAGTGTATTTAACCTATCCTAATTCATTCAACTACCATGCATGCAAGATTAGAAGTTTCCCTTTGAAGATCAAGCTTGAAACACTCCAATTCTCCTCCAAATCTTTTGGGCTTTCAAAGTCAAGTTAAAATCAGTTTACCCAGGTATGTAGGGATATGAAGAGAGTTTCTTTCACTCTCATGCTCAAAATTTTTCTCAATTCCATAAATATAAGTTCTATATCATGGTCATGATTTTATGAAGCTTATTCCTAATTTTATGAAATTCTCTATAATTTATCTCTTCTTGAATACCGATGTCANCTATATCATGGTCATGATTTTATGAAGCTTATTCCTAATTTTATGAAATTCTCTATAATTTATCTATGGGTCAATTCCCTTCATGTTTAAAATCATGTTTTAAGATCTATGGGCAGATTTTATACCTATTTTGATTATTAATTCATGGTTTCAAATTTTAATCAATTTATGCCCAATTATGCAAGTTTCATAAAAAGTCAAGTTTATGATTCTATTATGATTTTAATTCTCCTAAACTCTAAACTATGATTTATGATTTATGATATAATTTCTTTCAAGTACTCTTAATGAATTTTATGAATTTCAGATATAGTGATTTTTTTTCAAGCATGTATGTTCTTCATGATTTATGAGTTTATGATTTTGGCCGATTCACGAGCTCTAATTCATGTATAATAATGTATTACAAGGATGATCAAATATGTTATGATTTATCTAGCCATGAACTTCATGTATGACTTCACGATTATTATATGAGCCCTCATGTGCATATTTTTGGGAGAAGCTAGCACCGAGTTGGCCCAGCGTTTAGGTAAACCCCGTGGTCTCAGAACTACGCGCCAACATAGGTTTATGCTTATGGACTCTAGGTGGGTCCCTATTAATGATATCACGTCATGTACGTCCTTGGCCTGGCAATCCCGGGACGGCTCTGCCCACTTGAGCGAGATAGTTGGAGTGTCCTGCAAGCTTTATCATGATGGTGTCGGTTAAGATGAATCCTTCCATTGTTCGTCATGATTTATGCATTGTCATGTTTATGATACTTTGGCTCAAGTTATGTTTTCTAAAAGGTTTCTCTTATGATTATGATTATGACTAGTTTATGGATAGTTCTGTAAATCTTGAGCCTTATGTTTATGTTATGACTCTCATTGCATGTATTGAACTATCCTACTCTTATGAACTCTTATGTATTTTGATTAGTCCGTTTTATTTACCTTTCATACTAGGTTCATTCCAAGTACTAACCGTATACTCTATGTTGTATCATTTCATGATACAGGCTCAGACGTTCTGGGTTCGTCTCTTTGCTAGCCGGTCATCAAAGTTCAGTTTAGCCTGTTGTTGGTGCGCCCTCTTCCTTCGAGGACCTTCAGTTAGTTGCATTGTTTCTATTTTCAGTTTCAGATTGTTAGTGAGCTAGTTGGGGTCTGTCCCATCAGCTAATTAGTATGTAGAGGCTTTTCATACATAATATTTTATTTAGTTTCAGATTCAGTGTTATGTATTTCAGTTGTTCAAAGGTTTAAGATCCAGACTTCTGTTATTCCAGAATTCAGTCTCTTTCCGCCTTTATTATGATGAGTTAGTTATCATGTTCTTGCCATGGATCGATTTTGATCCCTTCATGATTCTAGGTTCCGTGTCTTTATCCGGGCCTATGTTTAGGTCGTGACAAGGAGCACCCATTGAATCAACCTTTAGAATCTTTTTTAGATATGAGATGCCAAATGGCAGAATGATCGGTGTGAACCATCTCTTTACTCACCAACACATATGCTTTAAATTTCTCAAAAGCATATACCACTGTAAGCAACTCTAGCTCCAAGAAAGTATAATTCATTTGTGCATTACTAAGAGTCTTACTTGCATAATATATGAAAGAAGAATTATTCCATGCCTTTGGCAAAACAGGACCCCAACCCTATTTCACTAGCATCACACATCAATGATAATAGTTTTGACCAACCTGGAGCAATAATGATTGGTGCTGAAGTGAGCTTCTCTTTCTACCACTCGAATTCCCTAAGGCATGCATCATCAAGAACATACTTAGTCTCCTTTTCTAGCATCTTCATATCAGGTTGTCCACTTTGGAGGAATCTTAATGAATCGCTGATAGAATCTGGCATGTATAAGAAAGCTTTGAACACCCGTTACAGTAGTGGGAGGAGGCAATTTGGAAACCTCGATCTTGGATTGATCAACCTCAAAACTTTTTTTTGAAATTTTATGCCCCAAAATAATTCTTTCTTTCACCATAAAGTGGCATTTCTCCCAGTTCAAGACCAAATTTGTTTTCTCACATCTTTTCAATACAAGAGCAAAATTCTCCAAGCACGGAAAAGTCATTCATAAATATTATGGATTCTTCAACCTTATTGGAGAAAATGGCCATCATGAAAATTTGGAAAGTGAAAGGAGCATTGCACAACCCAAACATAATCCTTTTGAAAGCAAATGTCCTATATGGACATGTATAAGTTGTCTTTCTTAGTCCTTAGATTCAATAGTGATTTGGTTGTATCCCGAGTATTTGTCTAAGAAGCGCTAAAAAGCTCTTCCCATAAGTATATCAAACATTTGGTCCATGAAAGACATTGGGAAATGATATTTATTGATCCAACCATTTAGCTTGCGATAGTCCATGCATACTCTCTATCCGGTAACGGTTCTCATAGGAATCATTTTACTCTTGGAGTTTAGAACCATGGTCACTCCATCCTTCTTTGGAACAAATTGAACAAGCTGAACCTATGAACTATTGGAGATGGGATATACAACACCAGCATCAAGCTTTATAATATCCTTTTTAACCACCTACTACATGAGGGAAGGGGTTCAATCGATGTTGATGCTCAATGCTAGGAATGCAATCCTCTTCTAGTTGGATCTGGTGCATCCATATACCCGGAGGAATCGCAATTATGTCTGTAATGGACAAACCAATGGATCTTTTATAACTTCTCAAGAGAATGGCAATAATGCTTCCATTTGCCCTTTAAGATGGCCTGCTGATATGATAACCGATAGTGTCTCATTTTGCCCAAGATACTCGTGCCTTAGGTGAGTAGGAAAAGGCTTAAGCTTCAAGATGGGAGGCTCAATAATTAAAGGATTTACGTGAGAAGTATCTCTATTCATTAGATCAAGATCAATCTTCTTTGGAGTAAATGAATAGTAGCCTGGCCCTATATATGCATTGACCACCTTTTCATAATCATCAAGCTCATCAACATCAACATTCATGAGTATTTCTGCCAAATCTCCCCTAGTGCTCACTTTCAATGGTTGCTTCCATAGCTTCATCAATGGTATCAATCACTGAGATCACACTCATTTCCCTTGGTTGTATCATTGATTTGCAAACATGGAATATCACCTTATAATCATTCATATGAAACCTTACTTCCCACTTTCAACATCCACTAATGCTCTTCCCATGGCCAAGAATAGTCTTCCCAAAATAATTGAGACTGCAAAGTCAACTTCGCAATCTAATATCACAAAGTCGGCAGGAAAAATAAATCTATCCACCTTGACAAGAACATCATGGAGAATACCAATGAGCTTTCACGTAATTCTATCCGCCATAAGGAACCTCATATTGGTGGGCCTCGAAACACTAAGATCCAACTTCTTGTAGATAGAAAGTGTAATAAGACTTATGCTAGATCCGAGATCACAAAGAGCCTTGACAAATGGATATACCCTAATGATACATGGAATTGTGAAAGCTCCTGAATCTTCCTTCTTTTGCACCAATGTGCTCGTGACAAACGCACTACAATGGTGCGTGGTCTCCATGGTGTCAAAACTCATGTTTTTCTTCTTGGTGATAAGATCTATCATGAACTTTGTAAAATTGAGCATTTGCTCAAGAGCGTAGATCAAGGGAATGTTTACAGACGATTGCTTAAGAATAGACAAGAATTTGCAAAACTTTCCTCATCAACTTTCTTATTAAATCTTTGGAGAAATGGAGGAGGGCCTTTGTCACACCCCAAACCTGAGGAAGCTTAACTGGCACCCGATACCACACATGAAAGAAAGAATCCTGCAGCTAATCAATCATAACTAACCAAAGCCGACAAGGTTTGATGCCACAATGACAGAAACCAACAGAAAAATGATAATAAAGATAATGGAAATGAGGCTCATAGGCTAGCACTATATAACATATTCCCTACAAGGCCGCATCTTCTCAAAGGTTCTATATAGAAGGGCCAACAAGGCCTATAACCAAAAAAACCCAATAGGACAAGTCTACAAGCCTCTACAGCGTTTAACAAGATGATAAATGATCAGGACAGAGCCCCAACCTACCCAATATGTACAAAAATTCAAAAGGCATCTAATATGGTAACTCCAAATAAGTTGGAGCTTACCAATAATCAAGAATTCAACTAAAAAATGGAGGTCACGATCTACCTATTAGTCAATACTTGCAGACATGTATGCAGTACCCAAGCTTAAACGTCAGTATGAAAATGTACCGAGCATGTAAGGTGACACAGAATAAGAACTTAGTATGTAGAACAACAAAAAGAAGGTACAGAAGCTGTCCACAGGATTAATCAACTCCCAAGTCAAACTATAGTTTACAAATTCATACCTGAGCCTATCTTGGCCACCCAACATCCACAATTATCACTGACTCACGGATTCAACACATAGTTAACCAGAATAATATCAATACAGTAATAGTAAAGTACAACAACCAATAACAAAAAAACAAGCCACAAATCAACCTTGCTGAGAATACACCTCATGGTCTTACAGGTCTAACAGAACGTATAAGCTCAAGTGCACTGGAGAAACTGCAATATCCATACACTCACAAGTACGGTGACTAGTGCATCAAAAAAGAAATTGACAACCATACACTAGTTGCAATATAGACTGGAATTAATTCCTCATCCAATTACAAGCTTGACCATTGTGGGGAAAACTTTATAGCCCACTCTGGTCGGCTAAAGCTCGACCTCGACCCCTATGCCTGAGCAACTCGACAGCCGCAGGAACCATTGAGCCTCAAGGCAATAAAATTACACAAAATGACCATACAAACATTGCAAACAACATCAACAACTAAAACCCCAAATTCAATCAAGTAAGGTCACAATCGGCATCACAATACAAGTCAATTTCTACACGTTCTATCATCCCAACGGCCTACAATAATTAGTAAATCCAACACCCGAGTGCATGACTAAAACCTGACTATAGAATAACATCTAAATAGTAGCCTAAGAAAAGGATTTCAACAAGATTTTCTAGCCGTAATACAACTACGCACAACAACAAAAAAAGATCAAATTCAATGAAAAATATGCTAGAAAGAGGAAAATAGAAAGCCTTCACATACCTCTACATCAATGATTCAAACTTAGTTGAATCTATGCTAATAACACCACGTGATTCTGCCCCCAAAACAGCCTCAGTAAACCAAATATGAAGCTACAAAGGATTCAACAGGACAAACAACACACTCGATACTTAATAAATAAGATTTCTAGGAATTTAGCAATTGAAACATTGAAACAATGATCTTCCAACATCTACGGACTCATAAAAATGACTTCTAGTTAATAACCAAGAAAGAGAGAAGCTTACCTTGAAACCTAACACAAAGCAGCCACCAACTTTTCGAAACCGTAACTAATGCATGATCTAGACGGAGAATCTAACTCCCCAACCTTTGATTCTAGTTTAGATCATTGATTCTAGGCTCCAAATATGAATAATAGGTTGGAATATGTTTAGAGAGGGTTTTTATCAGAGGAAATTTCTATATTTTATGTTATGAATGTCTTAACTGACCTAAGAGGCATATGTATAGAGGCTGCCCACCACCCTTAACGCATCTATGCAGGCTATTGCCTGAGCCTTCTAGGCTTTAGCTTGTCATCCTGTCTCTTGCATGCGATATCGATCCCTAGCCTTTCCTCAATGTCAAAAATATATTCCTAAAACTAGGCTAGTACATCTCGAACCTACCGACAAAATCGATCTAAATGAATTGGGTGTTACATCCTTCCCCTCTTAAAAACATTCATCATCAAATATTAATAGAATGCACGATTAAATCCCATGCGATATGAAAACAAAAATAAGTTCACCAATCATAGAATATATGGCTCCAACACAAAATGACATCAGACGATACGACATGACGTTTGACTTACCAAGGTACTGACAAACTTAAACTCGATTAAAAATCAAAATAAATATATACTTGATGCATTTGCCACTGAGAGCGCTGCTGTCTGTTGATATCCCAAGCCGAAAATGTGAGATGTAGCTCGATCTGGAATAGTGACTCTGCCTCGACCCTGACCTCAGCCTGTAATTGGCTATGACCCTGGCTCAACTGGCCCAGCTAGAATAGATGATCCCACTATTGACCCTATCAGTCGTTGCATATGTCACACTGTAAACTAGAGGAGACGTGATTGGAACCCAGTGCCGCACTTGACCTAGAGAACCCTGCAACAATCTAACTATAACAAGTCAGAACTGATGAGGTTTAACGTCACCACAACATCTAAATAAGAGTAAGCGATAGACTCAAATGGAAGCTGGTGCACATACCAACCAATAAGTATACAATAGGCCGGTGAGGCCATATAATGGAATACAACTTTTACAATAGGGCCTTCCAGGCCTACAACACCAATACTACAGCCACAACGAACATCTACGATTATAATAATAATCACATGATTGGGACAGGGCTCCAAACTCCCATCAACAAACCACTGGGAACTCCAAAAGACTTGGAGCTTACTGACTTAGCTAGAACTCCATTTAGCAAACAAGAAACACAATCTACCTACCGATCAATACTTCCAGGCATGAATGCAGCACCCCGATTAGCTCATCAGTACAAAAATATGTCAAGTATGTAAGGCGAAAATGATAATAAGATTCAAATTACAAATCAATAGATATACAGAAGATACCAATGAAAATATACTTAGGAAATCCAGTATAGCAAACAGAACCTACCTGGCCCCTATAAACCTAAAAAGTTCCAAAATGACAAACAAAGGAAAAACAAACGGCACCTAGCTGGTACAACTCACCTTTCACCATCTGCACCACACAGGATCCATCTAACCGTCTTACTAAACTTAATTCTAGGCCTCTCAACGACTTCAACTAATATCAATTAATATTTTCAAACCACAGCTAACAGAACAATGTCAACAAGGAAGCATAAGCCGCATAATAACCTTAAGCGTCACATAACAATCCATAATTTATAATTCACAATCTAGCCTTGCTAGGGGCATGCCTCACAAATGTACAAGTGTAATGGCACGTACAAACCGAGTGCGCCAAAGTAAAAATTGACAACCATGCACTCATTGTACGATCAGTGTTGCACTGGAAGAACTCCACAACCCATACACTAGTCTCAGGACAAGCTGTACAAGAGCCAAGTGCGTCGGAGTAAACATCAATAGGCATACACTTGCATGTACAATTTCAACACAGGCTGGCATCAATCCATCAACCAATCACTAGACCAACCATTTTGAAGCCGACTTTCATAACCACTTTATCGATGGGTATCGATGAGCCTCCAGGAAAGTTAGAGCAACACAAACACAATCACAATCACAGAAAGTGTATATACTTAGAGAACACAAAACATCTCCAATGAATATATAATTCAACATAAGTTCTATATATTCTATCGTCCCACAACGTTTTTCAAGGCAATCGAAAGATCAAAATCTAAAAACTCTATCCCCTAGCTTCCCAATCAACCTAAAGGACATCTTATATAACACCAAATACTTCAAATAAGAGTCCAACAAAACAACCTCTAATTCAAGTAGAACAATCACAATCGACATGACAATACAATTCATATTCATCACCTACTAATGCCCTACTAACATACAATAACCGATCAATCTAACACCCGATTTCACGACCTAAATTTTTACGGGAAAGGACACCACCAGGAGACCCAAAAAACTAGTTTTTCAACACAAAATTCCATCCATGAAATAGTACATTAACACAACGACAATGGGAGCTCAAGTTCAACAAAAATCATGCCAAAAAGGAGATCCCAAAGGCTTAACATACCTCGAATACAGAAAATCCAAATTAAATTGAATTGTCACTTCCAAAAACATCAAGATACTGCCTAGGAGTAGAAACTCACTAGAAAAAAAATTCTTGTACAAGAACCCACAAGAAGACAACACAATTGGAACTTAATCAACAAGATTTCTACAGATTAATCGATAGAAACTTCGAAGTGACAATCTACTAATGTTTACGAACTTATAATCAAACTATCTAACTAATAATTCCATAAAGGAAGGGGCTTACCAACTAGAACAATACCATACAACCACCAAACTTGAAGCAAACGCGATGAGAGCATGAGCTAGCTTGTAGATTTGACATTCTAATTGTTAAGCCACATCTGTATAATTGAATATATCATCAAAAAGAATAATTCTTTTCATAAACTAGGTGCATATAACTATATTAGTATATCACTAAGTTTGTTTATGCTAATGAAAAGAAAGAAAAATAGTAGTAATTTATGTATATAGATCCTTATAGAAAGAAGTCAATTACTAATTACACGCATCACTTTTTATCTCGAACTCAAATTTATGAGCAGTTTATTTAACCAAAAAATAGAATAAAAAATCTTTAATTTGATTGCTAGTAGGCTCTCTAAGTCCTTATAAATTGAAAATATGAGCACTCCAAGTCACGTCATATATTCGGGTTTGTTTGAGAATATGTCATCTCAAATTTATCTACTTGTCCAAACTTAGAATTTTTATTTAATAAAACAATGTTGAAAAATTTATCACATATACTAATATATTATAGTTGAAAATTTTCATAAATAATGAGTAATAAAAATGTACTTTTTTTCAAATTCTAATTTAATCAGATGTCTTCGAACATGCGGGGTGTTACACCATACTACTCTGGCCTT
Source organism: Datura stramonium (assembly GCA_018107945.1). Classification (NCBI taxonomy): domain Eukaryota; kingdom Viridiplantae; phylum Streptophyta; class Magnoliopsida; order Solanales; family Solanaceae; genus Datura; species Datura stramonium. Next base: position 156,883 of record JACEIK010001165.1, read on the forward strand.
GGGTAGGGCAATACCTAATCTTATTACCCTCTACATCACATGAGTAACAAGAAGTCATCTTCCCCCTACATATCCTAGAATGTATCTGGCTACACAACTCATAGTATGGTAGAGCTGGCCTGCTTTGTTACCCAAATCCCGATACTCGAGATCCTTCTCCTGACTCAACAGGAGCCCATTAACAATAATCACCTTATGTAACCTTAGGGACACCCTATGACCCACTTTAAATATCTGCAGGCCTCAACATTTTTCGCTGCTCCCTTTCAGCTCGCTCCTGTTCTTGCAACTGACGTTTGTAGTTCTCCAAAACCCTAGGCAAGCACTTTGTATATGGGATATAACTATACTTTCCTACATTGAGGTGACCATACAATGCTCCATATACTCTGGTAGTAACCCGTTCACGTACCCATGTATCCTATCTCGCACAGTGCTAACAAAGGAGATTACATATTGAGTTAATTAGTCAAACTAGAGCCCATACTCCCCTATGCATCATATCACCTAAATTTAAGGATAATAATTAGTAAACCCTAGCCTATCGGACCTTCAAAGGTAAGTAATGATCCAAAATGTCATCAGCCCACTTGGCTAGAGGAGCATCTCGGTCTCTAGACTGTTGTCAGCCTTCATACCACAGTATCGCTATCTCCCATAATGTAAATATCACCAACTCTACACCCTCAACTAATGTGGAATCTATAACCCAAAATATATGATATAACTGAATAATAAAATTCTATTGGTTCTCATTTGCATTCGTCCCCGAGAAATATGGAGGGTTGAATGTTATAAACTCCCGAGTCCTAGAACTACCTAATCTCTTAACAAACTTTGCACCTCTGACACCCCAACTCTCTGGTTCCTGTATACTATCCTCATCAATAATTGCAGTGCATCCCTCAGGTCCTGATCTGCAATAGTTGTAGGTAGCTCTGGAGGTCTTTATCCCTCGGAGCATTCCCAGCTAGATATACAGGAGCATGAGGTGGAATAGTAGCCTTATCTTGGACCTTAGATGGATCTGTCTCAATATGTTGTACCTTGCTGGTACCTTTATCTTCAACTATATTTAACTGCTGATTGGTTGTTGTCTTACATATCATAAGCATTCTCTACACAAATCAACAAACATGAGCTTAGAACCGACTCCTATAACTCTGGACTTACCCCACGATTTTTTATTAGAAAGAAGAGTGACAATTTTAGATATATTGTAGCCTCATGTTTATAAGTATGCTACATAGCGTAGACACTACTAGACAAACTTATAGACCCCCTAATACATACCCTACTCTAATATCAAGTTTGTCACACCACAAGTCGGGGTAGTCATGATCGGCACCTGGTGTTGCACCTAACTGAGCGAACCCTGCAGTTAATCAATCACAACTAGCTAGAGCCAATGAGGATCGACACCATAACAACACAAACCAATAGAAAAACAACAACAAAAACAATTGAAATGAGGCTCACAAGCCAACATTATATAACATATGGCTGATAAGGCCGCACCTTCTCAAAAGTTCTATACAGAAGGGCCAATAAGGCCTACAACCAAAAACAACCTAATAGGATAAGTCTACAAGCCTCTACAGAGTTTAACAAGATGATAAATGATTGGGACAGGGCCCTGACCTATCCAATATGTACACAAAATCAAAATACATCTAACAGGGTATCTCCAAACAAGTTGAAGCATACCAATAGTCAGGGACTCAAATCAGCAACACGGGTGACAATCTACCCATTGGTAAACACCTGCAGGCATGTATGCTGCGTTCAGGCTCAAATATCAGTATAAAAATATACCGAGTATGTAATGAAGAAAGATAAAAGTTTAGATATATAAAACAACAAAAAGAAGGTACAAAAGATATAAATAGGATTAATGAACTCCTACTATAATTTACAGATTGATACTTGAGCCTATCCTGGCCTCCCAACAACCATGATTTTCTCGACTCACGAATTTAGTACAAAGTTAACCAGAACAATGTCAATACAACAATAGGTCAAGTATAACGATAAATAATAACACAAACAAGTCATATATAAACCTTTCCAGGGAAACACCTCATGATCTTACAGGTCCAGTAGCATGTACAAGCTCGAACATGTTGAAGAAACTACAACGAAAATACATTAACAAATACAGCCACTAGTGCGCTGGAGAAGACATCGATGACCATACACTTGTCACGCCCCGAGCTTACACATTGGACATAACACGGTACTTGGAGTCACAAGTAACCCCAAGTCAACCCCTTTTCTATCATGCACTGTCATTCTGAGTAAACATAAAATATAGTAGAAGCTTTCAAGTAAACAATAAAATATTTATGTAATAGAGTTGGATCATAAAATTTTAAAAACATCTGAGCAGAACTACAAGTCTGAAAATCCATATATCTGTCTGAAAGCCTCTACAACTGATGAGTTGCTCAGACAAGCCCCCAGTTCACTCCAACTCAATAGAAGAAAGCAAAATTGAATAAAATAATCTTCGTCCTCGAAAGATGAGGATTCAACAAATAGGACAACTGAAGTATTCTGAGAGCGATCGGCTAGCGAGGCTGAGAATGAGATCCTACAGCTGTATCATAAAATGATACAACATAAAAGTATGTGTCAGTACTTTGAACGTATTTAGTAAGTGAGAGACACCATGCATAAAAAATAAAAGTACTGAGCTAAAAAGACATGCAATGACCAACTGCAGCTACTGAACTGAATAACTAAAATAACTGAGATGTCGGAAAGACCATGTCGGATGGTCAAAGACATGTTTAGAATATGATATACTGAACTCATAACTGTACTGAGTAGTTTAAAACTGTTCTGAACGGAGCTAAGCAGAGACTGAGCTGAACTGGACTAAATTGATATTGAACTGACTAGTGGGAGAGTCTATAACCGACATGTAACCATGTGAGCTAGAAGTGGAGTTTGATGTATACACCCCATCAGTAGGACCCAATATACCTTGCCAGGGTATATAGGCATGAACTGGGTGATCATAAGAGTCTGGGGCCATGAGGCCAATAAAACTGTAACCTACGATGGCAATGTAGTTTTGGGAACCCGGGTGCACTGGAACCCCAATCTGCTCGGTGCTAAGTCCTGCTCCCAATGGATATTTCTAGATTGACTACTAAGCTGATAGCTCAAAACTAGGGCCAAGGACTAGTCAGGAATACCAATCTGGAAGCACCCTGAGAGTCTTATCGAATCGAATTCTATAATTGGGTTCTGAAACTGGTCAGAGCTACTTATTTGGAAGTGTCATAACTGTTTAAAGAACAAAATGTAATTCTAGAAACTGAGGTCCTAGGTCTGGTCAGAGCTACTTATCTCAAAGTGTCATGACCGCCTAATGAACCACTAAAACTGATACTTAGTCTGATTCTGATAACTGGGAGGCACTACTGACACCTCGAGAATTTTTGTAGTCAAACTGATCAGCTGACATTTCTGACTGACACTGAGCATTCTACCATTTTGATTGAAACTAGGTTAACATACATCTGACTGAGAATTCAACATATACAAATAATTTGGGAATCCACAACACTGATAGAATCAGGAAAATTTCAAGGTTTAATCACTATGGTAAGATTCTAGTCTTTTCTAATCTCAAGGACGAGGGATAAATTTACTGTACAGGGATAAACATCAATATTGTCACAAACTGGTGGAAATTATCTATAATTATAATAAAACACTATTCCACATGAATTAAACGAAGAATGACTGAGAATTTCTTAACATTCGATAATTTGCAGTCTGGAACTGATAAAGAAAATAGGGAGAATTTTAGGGAACAAGGAAAGAACTATTTCCTTGTTGAATTCCCACTTACCTGGTGAGGAAGCCCAAAGAATTTCCTTGAGAAACTGAGGATAAATGGACTACCCTAGTTCTTTCTTTGAAATGCTCTGAGAGGAACTCTATGTTGTTTTCTGAAAGTATGAATGGGGAAAATGAGGAAAGAAACCATTAACCCCTCTAATAGTCTGGGAATATACTTAAAACAACATAGTTCAGAGTCTAAGAGGATAGGAAATAGAGCACGTGTTAGGAGAATGATTCTGGAATTGAATTTCGACGCACGATAAAGAGTATGAATAAAAGAAAGTTTTCCTAATAACATCTCGCAGCCTCCCCGTCATAAGTGTCGCGCGCTTCACACCCATGAAAAGGATTCTACTCGGTGCGGCTTTCAGAAATCTAAGGATACTCTAAACCTAGTGCTCTGATACCAAGTTGGTCACACCCTGAGCTTACACCCTGGACGGAACATGGTACTTGGAGACACAAGTAACCCCAAGTCAACCCCTGGTCTATCATACACTGGCATTCTGAGTAAACATAAAATATAATGGAAGCTTTAAAGTAAACTATAAAGCATTTATGAAATAGAGCTAGATCATAAAGTTTAAAAACATCTGAGTAGAACTATAAGTCTGAAAATCCATATCTATGTCTGAAAGCCTCTACAGCTGAGGAGTTGTTGGGACAAGCCCCCATCTCACTCAAACTCTAATAGAAGAAAGCAAAATTGAATAAAATAATCTTCATCCTCGAAAGATGAGGACTCACCAAATAGGATAGCTGAAGTCTTCTGAGAGCGATCAGCTGGCAAGGTTGAGACTGAGATCGTGCAGCTGTATCATAAAACTATACATCATAAAAGTATGCATCAACACATTGAATGTACTGGGTAAGTAAGAGAAATCATGCATAAGAAATAAAAGTACTGAACTGAAAAGACATGCAATGACCAACTGGAGCTACTGAATTGAATAACTGAAATAACCGAGATGGTTTGAAAGACCTTGTCTGATGGTCAAAGACATGCTCTGAATTTGAGATACTGGTCTATAAGACTATACTGAACTCATAACTGTACTAAGAATTCTAAAATTGTTATGAACTGAGCTAAGTAGAGATTGAGTTGAATTGGACTAAACTGATATTGAATTGACTAGTGGGAGAGTCTAACTGACATGTAACCACATGAGCTAGACATGGAGTCTGATATATACACCCTATCGGTAGGACCCAATATACCTTTCCATGGTATAGAGGCATGAACTGGGTGATCACAAGAGTCTGGGGCCATGAGGCCAATAAAACTGTAACCTATGGTGGCAATGTAGTTTTGGAAACCTGGGTGCACTGGAACCCCGGTCCGCTCGGTGCTAGGTCCTGCTCCCACTGGATATTTCTAGATTGACTACTAAGTTGATAGCTCAAAGCTGGGGCTGAAGACTAGTCAGGAAAATCTATTAGGAAGCACCCTGAGAGTCTTATCGGACCGGATTTTGTAATTGGTTCTAAGACTAGTCAGAGCTGCTTAGCTAGAAGCATCGTACCTGTATAAAGAACAAACTATAATTCTGAAATTGATGTCCTAGGGCTGGTTAGAGATACTTATCATAAAGTGTCATGACCACCTAATGAACCACTAAGACTGATACATAGCCTGATTCAGATAACTAGGAGGCACTATTGACACCTCGAGAATTTCTGTAGTCAAACTGATCAGCTGACATTTTTGACTAACACTGAGTATTCTATCATTTTGACTGAAACTAGGCTAACATGCATATGACTGATAATTCAACATATACAAATAATATGGGAATCCATAATACTGATAGAATAAGGAAAATTTCATGATTTAATCACTATAGCGAGATTGTAGTCTTTTCTACTCTAAAGGACTAGGGCTAAATTTACTGTACAGGGATAAGCATCAATACAGTAACAAACTGGTGGAAAATATCTATAATT
>JACEIK010001165.1:164511-206670 GCA_018107945.1 Datura stramonium
ATAGAGAGAGAGAGAGAGAGAGGCTTTCCACCACCCTTACCACAAAGCAGCCAGGTACATGACCCCTGTCGAGGCAGGACAATGTCTGGGTCTTTTAGGATTAGTCTTGTCATCCCTTCTCTCACATGCAATCTCGACCATTGATTTTTCCTTGATGTACTGTACATATGTAGTCATAAAAATAGGCTTATACTTTCAGAACCTACTGGCATTGTCATGACCTGAGCTGAGACCCTAGATCGAGATACGGAACCTAGAACCACGAATAGCTCCAAGCTAACTCATGGTACATACATAGCATGATTGAGAGCATAACTAAGAGGAAATTAAACATAAGCATGGATAAGTGGAAGTCTGTATAACATAGGGCATAAGAAAAGTGACAATATCACAACACTAAGTCGCAAAGCTGAACATACTAACTCTATGTATGAAAGCCTTTACTAACGGATGAACTACTGGGATAAGCCCCCATATAACTTCATGTTTGAAACTAAAAAAAGGAAATAATTAAATCGATAGATATCCTCGGATGATGAGAACTCATCAAGACTAGGGAAAATTGGCTGGTCTGAGTAGGGGCAAGCTAATGGCAAGGCTGAGATGGATCACCCGAACATATATCATGAGATGATATAACATAGAGTATGCATTCAATAATTTTAATGTACTGAGTATGCGGAGAAAGTAAAACATTCTAGTAAAACAATAGTCTGAAATCATGAGTATAAATAAAAAAAGATCATAAGAGTAAGGACAACATGCTAAAAGCCACAAATCTGAAGTATACATATTCGTAAGCTATTCATTGTAATCAGAACATAATGATCCAAGGTTTAGAAATAGAAACCATATGACCTGTCATGCTTGAAATTGTAAGTGAAAGCTCATAAACTGATCAATGGGTCCAGCAAGCTATAAACCATAATAATTCATAAACATGAGTAACTCAAATCATGAGGAAAAGTTGGAGATTCTTATAACCAACATATCCCACATGAGAATACATGGAGCCTGGCCTATAAATCCCTAGTCGGGAGGGTGTTAGTACCTTGCCAAGGGTAGAACCATGAAAAAGGCATGATATCACTCACGTTGGCCCATACAGGCATGTGAGACACTCTTGTGGAGGACCCCATCATGGCTACATTGGCACGTTGTTTTGAGACTTGGGTTTGCTGGAACCTCGGTCTACTCGGTGTTAAATACTACTCCAAAAATATATATAGTGTTCATATCATAATCATGAAACATATTTGAAGTACATGGTCTAGTTGAAATTATGAGATTATAAACATGCTTGAGATACTTGAACTTCCATAAAGTAGGCCTGTGAGTCGGCCATGATGTTAAACTTGATATTCATAAAAGCCATGCATACTTGAGGAAATTATCATACTACAAAATTCATAAATTCATGAAGGGTTCTTGTATAAATCATGCATTATTATTGTAAAATATAATTTAATTAATCATACATGAAATCATGGACTCATAAGCTTAAATTTCATAATCATGCATAATAGGGCACAATTTCATAAACATGAAATCATGAGTAAATAATTTAATTGAGGATTAAATATGCCCTTATAGCCATGAAGCATCAATCAAAACGTGAAGGCATCATACCCATAGAGAAAACATGGAATATTTCATGAAAATTGGGTAATAACCCTGGAATTCAATTTGACATGCTTAGAGACTTGAATCATAGAATTAGGTTGAAATTGGGCATGAGGGTGGAAGAATTCCCCCCATTCATAACCCTACATACCTATGTAAATTGATTTCTAAACATGCCTTGAACATCCAGGAAGATTGGGAGAGAATTTGATAAGGAACCGTAGCTTGATCTTGGAAGAGGATTCAAATCTAATGAAATTGTGAGAGTATGATGAGTTAGGCTAGGTTAAACCCCTCAAAACACTATTTAAGAAGACCAAAAATATATAATTAAGGAGTTATAAGCTTAGGAATTTACAAAAATACCCCTAAGAAAATGTAATTAAAAATTGACTGTCAGCTGCAATGACCTATCCAAGGGGTCGTTTTCTGACTTGATGACTCGTTGGATCCACCTATTATTTCTGGAGTGCTTCTGGTACTCTTCTAATTTCCCCCACCAACTGTTATACATGACGAATCATCACAAGCTACAATGACTCATCACTCCTCTCGTTATTACCATTATCACACCTACCCTGATATTGAAATCCTTCCAATGGATCAATACTACAGATCATCACATGCCCCAATGAGTCGTGGTATCCTTCCATTGTCTCTGAACAAAATTTGACCCTCTTTTGAACTACACTTAATCACCCTCCTTAGGATGACCCATTGCAAGAACTAACGAGTCGTCACTTGACGCGTTGTTTCTAGGAAGCCTTGACTGGGGGCTTACTACAAGGCACACAACGAATCATTGTTCCTCATAACTACTCGTTCCTTGAGTCGTTCTGTGACTCTGGTGCAATTTCTTGCTGAAAGTCTTGGGTCTGATCTTAGGAACTTTTGGGGTGTTACATTATATTCCCCTTGGAAACATTCATCATCGAATGTAGATTAAGCATAATGGAAGACTGGGGAAAGAACTGCAATCCCAACATTGAACACTATAGCTGAAAACTGATAGAGTGACTGACTCCAGACTGATATACATGATTGAACTAAATTCATGAAACATACATGCATTCTATGACATGAATGGAATGAGGGACATGAACTTAACATGAAACAGAATAGAGTACTAAGGATGAAACTGGTGCCTTATGCTGAAACTGATCCGGAAGGGAAAATATGCGGGTATTTAGCCATCATATCTTATTCGGATTCCCACATAGCTCCCTCAAAAAGTTGAGTCCTCCATAAAACCTTTACCGAAGATACTACCTTGTTCCTCAACGTTCGAACCTGACAATCAAGGATCTCAACTGGAACCTCCTCATAAGAAAAGTTATCCCTCACACCAATGCTCTTTACTAGAAAAGCCAGGGCTGGGTCACCAACGCACCTTTTCAATAGGGATATATAGAAAACTAGATGCACCGAAGCTAACTCTGTTGGTAGCTCCAACTAATATGCCGACTTACCAACTCGCCTCAAAACTCTATAAGGACCAACATACCAGAGACTAAGCTTCCCTTTCTTACTGAATATCATAACTCTTTTCATGGGAGATACGTTCAGAAAAACCCAATCATCTATCTCAAACTCTAGCTCTCTCCGCCTAACATCCGCATAAGATTTCTGACGACTCTGAGTTGTTTTCAACGTCTTCTTCATGAGTTGAACTTTTTCCATGGCCTCATGAAATAAATCTAGCCCTATCAATGTAGCCTCACCTACCTCAAACCATCCAATAGGTTATCTATACCTTCGCCCATAGAGAGCCTCAAATGGAGCCATCTGAATGCTGGAGAGATAACTATTATTGTAGTCAAACTCGATGAGAGGCAAGTGATCATCCCAACTATCCTTGAAATAAATCACACATGCTCTCAACATGTCCTCAAGAGTATGAATGGTCCACTCAGTCTGAGCATCTGTCTGCGGGTGAAAAGTTGTGTTAAGCTTTACCTGTATACTAAGGCCCTTTTGAAACGACCTCCAAAACTGAGAGGTGAATTGAGTACCCCTATCTGAGATGATGGACAAAGGAACTACATGCAATAGAACCAACTCCCAAATATACAATCTAGAATATTCCTCAGCTAAATCAGTAGTTTTGACCGCTAGGAAATGGGCTAATTTGGTCAACTTGTCCACTATCACCCATATAGAATCATACTATCTGCGTGTATGAGATAAGCCTGTAATGAAGTCCATATTTATCTCTTCACACTTCCAAGTAAGAATGCTAATATCCTGAAGCATACCTCCGGGACTCTGATGCTCAACCTTCACCTGATGGCAATTCGGACACTTAGCCAGAAACTCCGCTATGTCCTTTTTCATGTCATTCCACCAATAGACTTCTTGTAGATCACGGTACATCTTGGTGCCACCTGGATAGATAGAGTACTGAGATCCATGAGCCTCGCATAACATCCACTTTCTCAGGTCATCTACAGTCGGCACACACAATTAGCCCTGATATCGAAGTACACCATCTCCCCCTGGGAGAAAACCTCCACTTTTTGATTCCGAACAACTTCCTTTAGTTTCACTAGGATAGGATCCTCATATTGCCTTCCTTTTTCTTCGTCACCAATGAATACTCCGGCCCATTCTTAACAATAACACCACAATCCATTGAACCTGTAATGTGAACCCCTAAACAAGCAATCCTATGGTCATCCTTCACCAACTCCTCTATTTCATGCTCTATATGAGACACTCTCTATGGAAAACCTACTCAGAGAATTTTCTACTACATTGGCCTTTTCCGGATGATAAAGGACACTCATGTCATAGTCCAAGAGGAGCTCTAGCTATCTCCTTTGTCGCAAATTCAGGTCCTTCTAAGTAAACATGTACTGAAGTCTCTTGTGGTCCATGAACACATCAACATGCACCCTATACAAATAGTGCCTATAAATCTTCAAAGAAAATAGTACAGCTGCCAACTCTAGGTCATGCATCGGATAATTCTTCTCGGAAGTCTTAAGCTGTCTAGAGGCATACGCAATGTACCGTGTTGTATTATCATGACCCGAACATAGGCCCAGATCGAGACACATGAGAAGGAACCCTGAGATGCTCCAAGTCAACCCATTGCATGAACATACATCTAACTTAATCATAATTAAGTGGAAGATCATCATAAATAACCTAGCGGAAGTCTAAGCAAACATAACATCCTACATACATGAGTCTAGTGTTGAATACCACTGTCCTAAAAAGCCTCTAACATTGACGAGTTGATGGGACAAGACCCCAACCTAACTCACTAAAATATGAGAACTGAAAATATGATATACAACGGATAAGAAGGGCCCTCGCAGGATGAAGACTCACTAACTGAGGCTGAGGAAAGGAAACTTCGAGAATATGACTAGCAGCGGGATGGAGTCTAGATATCGGATCCTGTATCTTAAAATGATACAACATAGAGCATGAGGTCAGTATGTGGAACGTACCGAGTATGCATGGTAAGTAAAATCGCTAAGTAAATAAAGTCATTAAACATGCAAAATATAAAATATAATCAAGATAAGATTATGAGAGTAGGGCTTGCATTCTATTGTCTAAAATCATGATTTGAACATTACTGAACATCATAACTTAATCGAATGACCTAAAGCTGAAAACTGATAATCATAAGTAAAACTAAACATTGGGTCAAACCTGCTTAAAACATAATAAAATGACTGATGTACATGCATAACTGAAATCATGAGGAAAAATGGGAGACCTTTCATATAACCGACATTACCACGATAGAGCTTACGTGGTCCCAACTATCAAATTCAAGTGGGCAAAGCCATCCAAAGCCTTGTCAGGGATAAGGGCGCTACCATAGTATCAATATCAAGCTCAAGGCCCTTGCGATAGGGGAAAGCTCCAATGGAGGTCCCAAAAAATCTGATCATACCTACATTGGCGTGTAGTTCTGAGGCATAGGGTTGACTAACCCATAGCCTACTCGGTGCTAGACATTACTCCCAAAACATGCATATGCTCTCCATCGTTTTTCAACAAAGCTGGCCACCGTCTAGTAACGAAGATTAATAATAACATACATGCATAATTTGAAATCATAATATGAGGAGCCTTGACTCAAACCATACCACAAGCTAAAAATAGTGGGAATCCTGATTCCACAATCATGTGGTAAGCTAATTCATGAAATCATAAGACATACTTGATCATATGGGCTTGCCGAATACTTAAACATACTTGAAATCAACTTGATTTACATTGAAAACTTGAACATAAACAAGGGTATTTCAAAATCATATTTTTTTCATAAACATCACATCATACTTGAACATATATCTCATAGNATAAACATCACATCATACTTGAACATATATCTCATAGATCTCAAATTTCATGAATATTCATGGATGCGCATCATAGTTTTGAAAACTTGAAAACATAATTTATAATTTAAAATATTATAAAATCTGTCCATTAATCATAATTCATCATTTAAAACATACTTAGATCATACCCATGATTGAAACTTAGGAATCCATGCATTGGATAAAAACTCCATGGAATAATCAATTAGAACATCATGTATTGAGAGGGAATTGGGCATGGGTATGGACAATTGCAGTCATTCATAGCCTTACATACCTGAGGTGATCTAAGTTTCACATTTCTGTGATTTCCTAAAGAGAATTGATGAAGAACTTTGAAGAACTAGCCTTGATCACCTCTCTAACCTCTAAGCTTGCATGCAAGAATTAGGATAGTCTTAGAATGAATTAACCGTTCTTAAAACACTCTATTCTGACCTTAAAACGATGTAATTTAGGCCTTAGGAACATAGGAATTATGAAAATCCCTTAATAAACTTGCAGGGAAAAACAGACTGCCAGTCCCAATGAGGAATTGGACGAGTTGTCATCACTGGCCACAACACATGGTCTGCTTTCATCATGGAACTGCCTAAAATCACCTATGGTTCACTACGGGGGACATAATGACTTGTGGTGTACCCGACGAGTCATGGTGATGACCCATTAGGTGCACGGCCTAGATTCCTTGATCCACCAATCTCTCTTGACCACGGATGACTTAACGGGTCATGGCGCTATCCATAACTCGTGGTCACCTCCCATGGTCACTCTAAACATAAAATCTTAACCAAGTCCCAGCCTCTTCCCACGAGTCACTTAATGACTCATGAGGTTCCTGACGGGTCACTAGATGACTCGTCCTGTGACCTGGTGCAGAAAATCCTATTTTCTCTATTTTAACTCCCCGGTCTGATCTTAGGGATTTTGGAGTATAACAATATCTCCCCTTTGGGAACATTTGTCCTCGAATATTTGAAAATCATATAGAAAAACAGAGAAATGCAATCATCATACTCAAATACTGAACATACATGCTGAAAACTGACGGAGTGATTAACTCCAATTTGAACTACCTGACTGAACTGAATTCCCGAACCACAACTACATCCATTTACATGAAAATAACTAGGGTACATGAGCTGAACATGAAACTGAATAGATTATTAAGTAAGAAACTAATACCTCAAGATAAAACTTAGTCGAAAAGGACTAAATGCAGGTATTTAGCCATCATATCTGCTTCGGCTTCCCACTTAGCTCCCTCAACATGCTAATTTCTCCATAAAACCTAAACTGAAGCTACTTCTTTGTTCCTTATCTTACAAACCTGCTAATCCAGTATCTCCACCGGAACCTCTTCATAACTAAGGCTGTCTTTCACATCGACACTATCCACCGGAACAACTAGAGTTAGATCACCCGAACACTTCTTTAAGAGCGATACATGCTAATTCTAAGGGCAACTTCAACTAATATGCTACCATGCCAACCCGTTTCACAATCTGGTATGGGCCAACATATCAGGGACTGAGTTTTCCTTTCTTTCCGACCCTCACCACTCCCTTCATGGGAGACACCTTTAGAAACACCCAATCATCGACTTCAAACTCAAGTTCTCTCCTCCTCACATCCACATAGGACTTCTGGCGACTCTTAGCTTTTTTTCAACCTGTCCCTTATAAGATGAACCTTCTCCATGACCTCATGGATTGAATCTGGCCCTATCATCGTAGCTTCACCAACTTCAAACCAACCAATAAGTGATCTACATCTTCGCCCATAGAGAGCCTCAAACGGAGCCATCTGAATGTTGGAATGGTAGTTGTTGTCATACGCAAACTTAATTAGAGGCAAATGATCATCCCAACAACCTTTGAAGTCAATGACACACGCTCTCAATATATCCTCGAGAGTCTGAATAGTCCGCTCAGTCTGGCCATCTATTTGAAGTTGAAATGCTGTGCTAAGCTTGACCTAAGTACCAAGTCCCTTTTGAAATGATCTCCAAAACTGGGAGGTAAACTGGGTACCTCTATCTGATATGATGGAAAATGGCACTCCATGAAACCGAACTAACTCCTGAATGTATAATTTAGCACAATCCTCCGCTGAATTAGTAGTTTTTACTAGTAGAAAATAAGCGGCTTTGGTCAACCTGTCCACGACCACCCAAATGGAGTCATACTATCGACGAGTGCGAAGCAACCCTGTGATTAAGTCCATATTGATCTCCTCCCACTTCCAAGTAGGAATACTGATGTCTTAGAGTACACCTCCCTATCTTTAATGCTCCACTTTCACCTATTGACAATTCGGGCATTTAGCCACAAATTCTGCAATGTCCTTCTTCATGCCATTCCACCAATAGATTTCCCGTAGGTCACGATACATCTTGGTGGCACCTGGATATATGGAGTATCTGGATCCATGAGCCTCATGCAACATCTGATCTCTCAAATCATCAATATCCGGTACACACAATCGACCCTGATATCGGAGCACACCATCTCCCCATTTGGAGAAGACCTCCACCTTTTTATTTTGAACAACTTTCTTCAACTTCACCAAGATAGGATACTCGTCTTGTCTAGCTTTTACATCAGTTACTAAGGATACTTCTGATCCGTTCTGAACAATATCACCACCAATGGTCGAGTCAACCAAATGAACTCCCAACCGTGCAAGCCGATGCACATCCTTCGCCAGCTCCTTCCCCCCTCATCTACATAGGACACACTCTCCATAGAAAGCCTAGTAAGAGCATCTGCTACCACATTAGCCTTGCTCGGATGGTAAAGGACACTCATATCATAATCCTTGAGTAGTTTCAACCACCATCTTTGATGCAGATTTAGATCCTTTTGGGTAAAAACGTATTGTATGCTTTTGTGGTCCATAAACATATCTACATGGACCCTATACAAATAGTATCTCCAAATCTTCAAGGAAAATACTACCACGCCAATTCAAGATCATGAGTTGGATAATTCTTTTCATGAACCTTCAGCTGCCTGGAAGCATATGCTATAACCATGCCATGCTGCATCAATACACGACCATGAATGATCCTCGAAGCATCACAATATACCACAAACCCATCAGTACCCTCAGGTAAGGTTAACACCGGTGTTAGGGAGAGTCGAGTCTTCAACTCTTGGAAGCTCCTCTCACAAGCCTTCGACCATTGAAACTTCACCTTCTTCTGGGTCAATTTGGTCAACAGTGCTACAACAGAGGAAAACTCCTCAAAAAATCTCTGATAATAACCAGCTAAACCCAAGAAACTCCTAATAATCGAAGGATTCACCTGTCTAGGCAAATTCTTCACCACTTCTATCTTTTGAGAGTCTACCTGAACACCCTCACTTGACATGACATGACCCAAAAATGCCACAGAATTCAACCAAAACTCGCATTTACTGAATTTAGCATACAACTGGCGATCCTTAAGAGTCTATAGGACCACCCTCAAATGAGCGACATGCTCCTCCTCGCTCCGAGAGTATATCAGGATGTCATATATGAACACAATCACGAACATATCCATGTATGGCTTGAAAACCCTGTTCATCAAATCCATAAAAGCTGCAGGAGTATTCGTTAGTCCAAAAGACATAACTACAAACTCATAATGACCATACCGAGTCGTGAAGGCCGTTTTCGGGATGTCACTCTCCGGAACCCTGAGCTGATGGTATCCGAATCTGAGGTCTAGCTTTGAAAAGCACTTAGCACCCTGAAGTTGGTCAAGCAAATCATCAATCCTGGGGAGAGGATATCTGTTCTTGATGGTAACTTTATTCATTTGTTGATAGCCAATGCACATATGAAGAGAGCCATCCTTCTCTCGGACAACCCTTAGAAATCATCTTTCTGGCCTTAAGGTATGAAATGAAATGACCTATAGGCATAGCTGAACTACCCTTTCAATCTTGGACTGGCTCACCCGGAAATCTGAACTTTACTGCACGGGTTCTACAATTGACTGAGGCATAGCATGCAAATAGCCAATCCATGTCGAGGATAATATCAAACTCGGTCATGGCTAACTCTACTACATATACTGAGGTGAAATTCTGAAGGACTGTGACAGATGACTTTCTATACACCCGTCTAGCTATAACTAAATCACAAACTGGAGTAGAGACTGAGAAGGGTTCTGATAAGATTTTGGGACTAACTCCGAAACAACTAACACTGGGAATCGCAAAAGATAAAGAAGACCATGGATCTAACAATGCATATACATCAAGGTGGAATACTCGTAACGTACCAGTGACTACATCCGGGGAGACCTCCTTCTCTTGGAAGGACGCTAGGGCATATAATTTGTTTTGGCGTTGTCCGCCACCTGTACTAGTAGATGCTCCCTATTGAGTTCGGCATGTTGGTGGAGAAGCTGAATTGGAAGCTAGGCCTCGGCCCCTATCATGGCCCTATTTGGCTCCTGGAAAATCCTTGAACATGTGTCTAGACTTCCCGCACCCGAAGCAAGCACCTATACCCGCCAAACACTAGCCTGTGTGTCTCCAGCCACATCTGCTACACTCTGGAGGGCTGGTCTCTGCGGGTCTGCTACTCTAAATTCTCGAGCCTGATGTTTGTCCCTTCTGATCGCGCCTAGACCTGGATGGCACACTCATAACCAAAGGCGCTGGGGCTGAAGATCTCTGGTGGGACTGCTTATGGTGCCCACTAGGCCTCTGCTAGGAGAATCAAATGCTATCAATCTTGGCTCTCTTGGCCTCTCTGTCTCGCTCACGTAGCTACACTGCCTCCATCTATTGGGCGTACAGGACTATCCAAGCAAATTCAATATCCTGAAGAAGCATCACAATTCGACAATCCCTGAGAAAGTAGTCTACTATCCCATGTACAAACCTGCTCACACGGGCTCTCTAGTGCGCCACCATCTCAGGTGCATACTTGGACAGACGAGTGAACTCCAAGGCATACTCCTGGACCATAATCTTTCCTTTCTTTAGATTCAAAAACTTGGCCACTTTGATCTCCCTTATCTCCCAAGGGAAGTACCGATCTAGAAAAGCGGCATGAAACTCATCCCAACTAATAGGGCTTGCTCCGACTACCCTACTATCCTTCCATTGCTTGAACCAAATGTGCGCGACCCCCTTCAACTGATATGAGGCCAAATTGGCGCACTCCTCCCCAGTCACCCCCATAATCTTGGTAATCTTCAAAATCTCCTTAATGAACTCATATGCATCCTTATCCACCTTCGATCCAAGGAACTCGGGAGGGTTCATCCTTAGAAAGTCTCAAACTCTTGCCGTCGCTGCATTCCCATTTTTAGAGACATGCGCTAGTACCTGCTGATTGACCTGGGCGGTCTAGGCCTGGGCTAACATCTGAATAGCTTCCATGAACTCTGAGTGGGCAACCAGCTCGGGTATATTCTCCTCATGGACTAGTGGGGCCTATTGATGCCCGCCTCCATTGCCACCGTCATGGCCATTTCCGTTTCCATTTCTTCTTCCGTTAACTTGTTGGGGAGGCATGATTCTGAAAACATGTATAGCATGAGTTAGAAGGATAGAGACACATTTAACCGCACGACATAGATAATGAAAGGAGGGAACATTTCCTAAATGTCTTGTAGCCTCTTCTTCATAAGTGTGGCACGCTTCACACCCATGAAAATGACTCTACTTAACGCGGCTTTAGGACACCCTAGGACACTTCAAAATCTAATGCTCTAATACCAAGTTTGTCACGGCCCGAACATAGGCTCGGATCGAGACACGACACGAGGAACCCCTATCACAACCCGAAAGTACACCTGGATCGTAGACACGGGACAATGGACCCCGAGAGACTCCAAGTCGACCCATGAAACATGCATATAACTAATGTTGTCCAAATAAGCGGAACGATAATCATAAAGACATAGAGGAAATAAAATTATAGCGTAACATCATGAAATACTGAACATATACACAGCTGAGCACTACATACTTTTCTGAAAGCCTCTAATACATAAGATGGGTTGATGGGAAAACATCCCCAACTAACCCAACCAAAACTGAACATAAACAACATGAATGTTTATCAAACGACCCTCAGAACATGAGGAGTCACCAATAAGCTGAAACGTAGGCTGAGATGGACTAAGGATGAGGATGAGCTTGAGATCCAGACCGTGTATCATGAAATGATACAACATAGAAAGTATGCGGTAAGTACATGGAATGTACTGAGTATGCAAGGTAAGTAAAACGGACATTTTAAAAGTAAGGTAAGCTCATAAATAGACATAGGAGAAGGACATCATGCTTGCATCAAAATCTTCGTAATAAAACATAAGGCTCAAGACTTTCAAATCATTCATAATCATTCATTANCTCATAAATAGACATAGGAGAAGGACATCATGCTTGCATCAAAATCTTCGTAATAAAACATAAGGCTCAAGACTTTCAAATCATTCATAATCATTCATTACCATAATCGTAAATAACTTTATCATAAAATAAATTGAGCCAATAACATAAACATAAAAATGTATAAAACATGCGGAACAATGGGAGGACTCGTCATAACCAACACCATCATGGTAGAGCCTTTCATGATGCCCCACTGTCTCGTTCAAGTGGGTAGAGCCGACCCTGGCTTGCCAGGCGAGGGTCGTGCATAAGGCATGATATCAAATTTGATGGGATAATTATCAATACATCATATTTACAAACCCACAGTGGCATGTGGTTATGAGACACCGACGTAGTCCTTTGAACGTCGGGCTGCTCGGTGCTAAACACGACTCCCAAAAACATGCATATAGGCTCATACATAAATCATTAACATCATGCATAAAAATTCATTGGCTAAGATATAACATTTATCATCATTGATCCNAATAATAATAAAACCTGCCCATCCTTCATAATTCAATAATTAAAACTCAATTAAAACATACCCATAAAGAGAAATCACATTGTCATGCTTTGGGTAAAACGCCATGGAATTTGAATAGGGGAATTCATGAATTAACTCAAAATTGTCCATGAAGGAAGGATTCCACCCATTACAAAACCTTACATACCTGGGAATGGATGGACTTAAAGTTCCTTGAACACCCACAAAGAAATTGATGAAAATTTGGGGAAGAAGGCCTTGAATATCTCAAAAACCTCTCTAAGCCTTTGCATGAGAATGGGCATGCATAAAGGGCTCAACCCATCTTATATAACTTAGAAACATATCCAACACAACGTAGTTTAGGCCTTAGGGACTTAGAAAGTTACGAACACAGCCTTATTAAAATGTAGGAATTCTGGTCGCCAGTCCTCACGAGGGACCTAACGGGTCGTTGCCACAGGGCATGACTCGTGGCCTTGATCAATCGAGTCCATTTCCCAAACATCCAAGGGGACCCCACGGGTGACTTCACGACTCGTGGTCACCTTACGTGGTCTACACTGCCCATCCCAATTTGCCAATCCTCCAAGGTTGACCACGGGTGACCTCACGAGTCGTGAGGTCTAACCACAACTTGTGGTCATGCTCGTGGCCTCCTAACTCACACCTTTCCACACCAATATGTCCAAGAGTCACCTCACGACTCGTGGTCAGTCCTCACCACTCACCTCATGGGTCGTTCTATGACCTGGTGTGAATTTTCAGTTTTTCTCCATTTTCACTTCTAGGTCTGATCCTTGGGTTCCCGGGGTATACCAATCCTGAGAGGCTCTAAGCCAACCCTAGGCATGAACATACATCTAACTCAATCATAATTAAGTTGAAGATCATCATAAATAACATAGTAGAAGTCTAAGCAAACATAACATCTTAATACGTACATCAGTCCAGAGCGAAATACCACTATGTCCGAAAAAGCCTTTAACACTGACGAGTTGATGGGACAAGACCCCCAACTAACTCTCTAAAATCTAAAAACTGAAAATACGATATACAACTAATAAGAAGGGCCCTCACAAGATGAGGACTTACCAACTGAGGTTGAGGAAAGCTAACTCTGGGAATATGACTAGCAGCGGGACGGAGTCTGGATATTGGATCCTGTATCTTAAAATGATACATCATAGAGTATGATATAAGTATGTGGAATGTACCGAGTATGCAAGGTAAGTAAAACCGCTAAGTAAATAAAATCATTAAACATGCAAAATATAAAACATAATCAAGATAAGATTCTGAGAGTAGGGCTTGCATGCTATTTTCTGAAATCATGATCTGAACATAACTGAACATCCCAACTAAATCAAATGACCCAAAGCTGAAAACTGATAATCATAAGTAAAACTAAACATTAGGTCAAACCTACTGAAAACATAATATCATGACTGATGTACATGCATAACTGAAATCACGAGGAACAATGGGAGACTCATCATATAACCGACATTACCACGATAGAGCTTACGTGGTCCCAACTATCACACTCAAGTGGGAAAAGCCATCCAAAGCCTTTCCAGGGCTAAGGGCGCTACCATGGTATCGATATCATCTCAGGACCCCTTGGGGTAGGGAAAACCTCCAAAGGAGGTCCCAAATAATAAGATCATACCTACGTTGGCGCGTAATTCTGAGGCATAGGGTTGACTGACCCTTAGCATACTTGGTGCTAGACATTACTCCCAAAACATGCATATGCTCTACATTGTTTTTCAACAAAGCTGACCATCTTTTAGTGACAAAGCTGAATAATAACATACATGCATAATCTGAAATCATAACATGAGGAGCCTTGACTCAAACCATACCACAAGCTGAAAATAGTGGGAGTCTTTACTCCAAAACCATGTGGTAAGCTAATTCATGAAATAATAAGACATACTTGATCATATGGGCTTTTCCAATACTTAAACATACTTGAAATCAACTTGATTCACTTTGAAAACATGAACATAAACATGGGTATTTCCAAATCATATTTTTTTCATAAATATCACATCATACTTGAACATATATCTCATAGATCTCAACTTTCATGAACATTCATGGATGGGCATCATAGTTTGGGAAACTTGAAAACATAATTTATAATTTAAAACATTGTAAAAACTGCACATTAATCATAATTCATCATTTAAAACATACTTAGATCATACCCATGATTGAAACTTAGAAATTCATGCATTGGGTAAAAACTCCATGGAATAATCAATTAGAACATCATGTATTGAGAGGGAATTGGGCATGGGTATGGACAATTGCACTCATTCATATCCTTACATATCTGAAGTGATCTAAGTTTCACACTTCCGTGATTTCCTAAAGAGAATTGAGGAAGAACTTTGAAGAACTAGCCTTAATCACCTATCAAACCTCTAAGCTTGCATTCATGAAGTAGGATAGGCTTAGAATGACTTAAATCCTCTTAAACACTCCATTCTGACCTTAAAACAACTTATTTTAGGCCTTAGGAACATAGGAATTACGAAAAAGCTCTTAATAAACTCGCAGGGGAAAATAGACTGACAGTCCCAATGAGGGATTAGACGAGTCGTTCTCACTGGCCATGACTAGTGGTCTAACTTTGTCATGAACACTACCTAAAATCACCTGGGGATCACCACGGGGACACCACAACTCATGGTGTTCCCGACGAGTTGTGGTAATGACCTTTTAGGTGCAGTGCCCAGATTCCTTGATCCACCAATCTCTCTTGACCACGAATGACTTAATGGGCCGTGGTGCTTACCACGACTCATGGTCTCCTCCTGTGGTCACTCTAAACATTAAATCTCAACCAAGTCCTCGCCTCTCCCCACAAGTCACTTAAAGACTCGTGGGATTCCTGACGGGTCACTAGACGATTCATCTTGTGACCTGGTGCAAAAAATTCTGTTTTATCCGTTTCATCTCTGGTGTCTGATCTTAGGGCTTTCGAGGTATAACATGTATCAACACACAACTAAGACAAACCCTATAGGAATCACAATACACAATAAAACCATCTGTGCCCACTAGTAGGGTCAGTATTGGGGCTGAAGTGTGTTAAGTTTATAACTCCTGAAAACTCTTCTCACAAGCATCCTACCACTGAAATTTGGCCTTCTTATGGGTCAACTTAGTCAACGGTGCTACAATGAATGAAAATACCTCTACGAACCTCCTATATTAGCTATCCAAACCTAAATAGCTCCTAATATCTGTAGGACTGATAGGTCTAGGCCAATTCTTCACCATTTCTATCTTTTGAGGTTCCAACTGCACACCTCTCTAGACACTACATGACCCAAAAATGCTATTGTATTCAGAAAAAACTCACACTTACTGAATTTAACAAATAAATGACGATCTTTGAGAGTCTATAGCACAATCCTTAAATAAACGACATGGTCCTCCTTGCTCCTAGAGTATATGAGAATATCATCTATAAAGACAATGACAAACATACCCAAAAACTGCTTGAACACCCTGTTCATCAAGTCCATAAAAGCTGAAGGATCATTCATTAGTACAAAAGACATAACTATGAACTCATAGTGACCATACCAAGTCTTGAAGGCTATCTTTGGAATGTCACTCTCCCTAACTTTGAGCCGGCGAGAGTCGGATCTGAGGTCTATCTTAGAAAAGCACTTAGCACCTTGAAGCTGGTCAAACAGGTCATCAGTCTTGGGGAGGGGATACTTATTTTTGATTGTGACCTTGTTCAACTGCCTATAGTTAATGCAGATCCTAAGGGAACCATCCTTCTTCCGAACAGTGAGAACTGGAGAACCTCATTGGGACTTACTAAGCTTGATGAAACCATTGTCTGGGAGATCCTTCAACTGCTCCTTCAACTCTTTTAGCTCAGCTAGAGCCATTCTGTAAGGAAGAATGGATATGGTTTACGTATTAGGGAGAAGGTCAATACCAAAGTCAGAGTCCCACTCAGGAAGGACTCCCGGTAGATCATTTGGAAACACCTTTGGATACTCACACACAATAAAAACTAACTGAAGATTCAGGGTTTTAGTCGTAGCATCCTTAACCTGAATAAGGTAATATACACAATCTTTAGAGATCATCTTCCTGGCCTTGAGGTAGTAAACAAAGTGACCTACAGGCACAACTGAACTACCCTTCCACTCTAGGACTGGTTTAACCGAAAATCAGAACCCTACTGTTCGGGTTCTACAACTGAAAAGCAAAACAAGCATGTACCCAATCCATACCGAATATAATATCAAAATCGATCATATCTAACTCCACTAAGTTGGCTGAGGTGACTTTCTAAAGAATCATGATAGGGAATTTTCTGTATACCCATCGAGCTAAAACTGACTCACCGATAGGAGTAGAGACTGAGAAGGGTTCTGACAGGACTTCGAAACTGACACTGAAATTAATAGCAATATAAGGAGTCATGAAAAACATGGTATCCCTGGATCTAAAAATGCATACACATAAAGATACTCGTAACGTACCAGTAACCACATCGAGTGAGCACCTTTGCTCTTGATGAGATGATAGTGCATAGAACTTGTTCTAGCACTGTCCACCCGATGCACTATAAGAGGGGTCCTATTTAGATGGGCGAGCCGCTGGAGTTGCTGAACTGGTGGTTGGGGTGCATTCCCCACCATCTCCCTATCTAGCTGAAGGGTAATCCCTGAGCCTGTGTATGGGTTTTCCACACCTAAAACAAGCATCCAGCCAACTAAGCATAACCTAGGGTCTAGAGCCTAATGCTCTACCCCTCTAGACGTCTGGGTCTTAACAGAACACTAGCTGATGATGGAGTTGGAGCTGATGATCTGTGGTGGGTCTAAGGGCGGTGTCCACCATCGGATCTCTACCGAAACTACTAATAGCTCCCTATCCTATCCCTCTTGGCCTCTCTCTCTTTCTCCTTCATCTTCTCTGCTTCTATCTGCTTGGAATATATGATCATCCAGGAGATATCTATATCATTAATCAGCATGGTGATCCTGCGCTCTTTGACCAAGGAGTCTGCCACCCTATTCACGAACCTGCTCATGCAAGCCCTTGGTTCAACCACCATCTCTGATGCATACATGGACAACCGAGTACACTCCAAGGAATACTCCTGGACATTCATGTTTTTTTGCTTCAGGATGATGAACTCAGCTACATTTTCCTCTCTCAACTCTCTAGGAAAGAATCTGTCTAAGAAAGCGATAACAAACTCATACTAACCAATGGGGACCGCACCTACTACCCTGCTCTTCTTCTACTATCCAAACCATATATTAGAAACCCCCTTCAGTTGATAGGAGGCTATGTGTCCTCACCAGTCACCCACATAATCTAAGTGATCTTTTAAACCTCCTCTATAAACTTATGTGGGTTCTCATCCACCTTCGACCCAAGAAACTCAGGTGGGTTCATCTTGAGGAAGTCTTGCACTCTTGTTGCTGCTACATTCTCATTCTGGTGGACATGGGCCACTGCTTGTTGGTTGACCTGGGCTATCATATCCTAAGACAACATTTGAAAAGCGGCCCTGAACTCGACATGAATAACCTATTCGAGTAAGGGATCCACTAGAGCTGGTGGGGCTGGTTGATACCTGTCTCAATTGCCATTACCATGGCCATTTTTTTTGCCATTTCTTCTACCATTGACTTGAAAAGGAGGCATATTTTTGCATACGCATATAGCATAAGTTATAGGAATAGAGAGGTACTTTATCACATGACATAGACCGTGAAAGAAAGGAACTTTCCTAAAACATTTGTAGCCTCTTCCCCATAAGTGTGGAGCGTATAAAACCCATGGAAAAGACTCTACTTAACGTGTGTTTTAGAGATCATTGGACACACCTAAACCTTTGCTCTGATACCAAGTTTTTCATGACATGAGTTGATACCTCGGACCGAGACACGAGATCTAGAACCACGAATGGCTCCAAGATAACCTATAGTACATACATAGAATGACGTAAGAGCATAATTAAGTGGAAATTAAACATAAGCATGGATAAGTAGAAGTCATTATAACATAAGGCGTAATAAAATTGACAATATCACAACGCTAAGTCGTAAAGCTTAACATACTAACTCTATGTCTAAAAGCCTCTACTAATTGATGAACTACTAGGACAAGCCCCTAGCTAACTCCAAGTCTTAAACTAAAACAAGGAATAACAAAATAAATAGATAGACGTCCTCAGATGATGAGGACTCACCAAGACTAGGGAAACTTGGCTGGTCTGAGTAGGGGCGAGCTAATGGAGAGGTTGAGATGGATCACTCGAACCTATATTATGAGATGATATAGCGTAGAGTATACGGTCAGTACTTTGAATATACTGATTATGCGAGGAAAGTAAAACATGCTAGTAAAATGTTAGTCTGAAATCATGAGTATAAATCAAGAAAGATCATGAGAGTAAGGACATCATTCTAAAAGCCATAAATCTGAAGTATACATATTCGTAAGCTATTCAACGAAATCTGAACATAATGACCCAAGGTTTTGAAATAAAAACCATATGACTTGTCATGCTTGAAATCATAAGTTAAAGCTCATAAACTTATCCATGGGTCAAGCATGCTATAAAACGTAATATCATATGTCATGAAAATGAGTAACTGAAATCATGAGAAACAGTAGGAGATTCTTATAACCAATATACCCCATGTGAGCATATATGGAGCTCGACATGTAAATCCCTATCGGGAGGGTGTTCGTACCTTACCAAGGATAAAACCCTGAAAAAGGCATGATATCAAGACTATACGGACATGGGAGACACTCTCGTGGAGGACCCCATCATGGCTACATTGGCACGTAGTTCTAAGACCTGGTTGTGTTGGAACCCCAGCTAATCGGTGTTAAATACTACTCCCAAAATTTATATAGTGCTCATATCATAATTATGAAAACATACTTGAAGTACATGGGCTAGTTAAAATCATGAGATCATATACATGCTTGAGATATGTGAACTAGCCATAAAGTAGGCTAGTGAGTCAGCCATGATCATAAACTTGATATTCATAAAAGTCATGCATACTTGAGGAAATTATCATACTATAAAATTTATAAATTCATGAAGGGTTCTTGTGTAAATCATGCACTATAATCATAAAATATAATTTAATTAATCATACTTGAAATCATGGATTCATAAGCTTAAATTTCATAAATCATACATAATAGGTCACAACTTCATAAACTTAAAATCATGAGTAAAGAATTAAATTAAGGATTAAATCTGCCCTAATATCCATGAAGCATCAATAAAAACATAAAGGTATCATACCCATAGAGAAAACATGGAAGATTTCATGAAAATTGGGTAATAACCCTAGAATTTAATTTGACATGCTTACAGACTTTAATTATAGAAGTGGGTTGAAATTGGGAATGAGTGTGGAAAAATTTCCCCCATTCATAACCCTACATACCTGAGTAAATTGACTTCTAAGCTTACCTTGAACACCAAGAAGATTGGGAGAGAATTTGATGAGGAACCCTAGTTTGATCTTGGAAGAGAATTTCAAATCTAATGAAATTATGAGAGTATGATGGCTTAGGCTAGGTTAAACCCCTTAAAACAATCTTTAAGAAGCCTAAAACAACTTCATTAAAGAGTTAGAAACTTAGGAATTTACAAAAATACCCCGAGGAAAATGTAATTAAAAATTGACTGTCAGTTGGAACGACTCATCCAATGAGTCCTTTTCAGACTTAACAACTCATTGGATCCACCTATTGTTTCTAGAGTACTTTTGGTACTCTTATGATTTTTCTGACCAACGGTTAGATAGGAAGAGTCGTCACAACATACAACAACTTGTCATTTCTTTCGTTGTCACCACTGTTGTAATTTCCCGAAAGTCTATAAGATTAGACCCGAGGGTTGAACAAGAGAAAAATAGGAAAAATCTGCACTTTTTCACTATAATTACTCATGGTACGAGTCGTGAGACCAAGTAATAAGTCGTAGGAGGAGGCGTGAAGAAGACCTGGAGTCTAGGTGTCCAGACCATGAGCCACACCATGGAGTACGACCCATGGTCAAGATCACGGGGGAGGTAAAATCACGAGTGATGTTATGACCCATGGTAGGAAACAACAAGTCGTAGGATGAAGTCTTGGTGAGAATCTAGGAAGGTTTCTAGGCCACAAGTGGTGATCACGAAGGGTTACCACGAGTCGTTACTTCATGGTACGACTCGTGCTGAGGCCCGTGATGACTGGAAGTGTTAAATTTTTAGATTTTTCATAAAGCATATTTTCATAAATCCTATGCTATAAGGTTATAAACTATGTCATTTTAAGCTCTATTAAGAGGATTTTAAGAGGGTTTTAACCTATCCTAATCTATTCAACATCCATGCATGCAAGAGTAAGGGTCTCTCTTTGAAAATCAAGCCTAAAACTCTCCAATTTCTCCTTCAATTCCTTTGGGCTTTCAAGGGAGAATGTAAGATAAGATTACTTAGGTATGTAGGGTTGTGAATGAGAGTCCCTCTTCACTCTCATTCCCCAATTTCCCTCTATGTTCATGATTTCATATACTAAAGTAAATTTGACGATCTCATGGGTTTTAACCCCAAATTTATGGAATTCTCTTTGATTTAATTATGGGTCAATTCCCTTTATGTTCTAAATGTTGTTTAAAGATCTATGGGAAGATTTTATATTTAAATTGATTATAATCCTAGTCAATCTGTGCCCAATTATGCAAAGTTTCATGAAAAGTCAAGTTATGATTCTATTATGATTTTGATCTTCCTAACCTTAAATTATGATTTATGATTTATGATATGATTTCTCTTCAAGTACTCTTCATGGATTTATGAATGTCAAGTATATGAATTTTCACAAATATGCATGCTCTTCATGATTTATGAGTTTATGAATTTTGGCCGACTCACAGGCCCTTATTCATGGCTAATCATGTATTTCAAGTATGATCAAGTATGTCTTGATTTATTTGTCCATGAACTTCATGAATGATTTCAAGATTACGATATGAGCCCTCATGTGCATATTTTTCGGAGTAGTGTCTAGTACCAAGTAGACCCGATGTTAAGGTAAACCATGTGGTTTCAGAACTAAGTGCAACCATATGTATATGCCTTTATGGATTCCCCTTTGTGATATCACATCATGCACGTCCCTTTCCTGGAAAGCCTGAGACAGCTCTGTCCACTTAAGCGAGATACTTGGGGCATCATGTAAGCTCTATCATGATGGTTTTGGTTAAGATGAGTTCTACCATTGTTCCTCATTATTTATGCATTTTCATGTTTATGTTACTTTTGCTCAAGTTATGTTTTTATAAGGTTTCTCTTAAGACTATTATTACGACTAGTTTATGAATGGTTTGAAAACCTTGAGCCATCATGTTTATATTATGATATTCATTTCATGTACATACTGTCCTACACTTATATGTTTTAACTGTCTGTTTTTACTTACCTTGCATACTCACTACATTCCAAGTACTGACCGCATACTCTATGATGTACCATTTCATGATACAAATCTGAGGGATCAGTCTCAGTCGCACCACTAGTCCTTCTTTTCCCTCAGCCCAATTTAGCTAGTGGTGATGAATCCTCATCCTTTGAGGACATTTAGTTTGATCATTGTTATGTTATTTCAATTACTAACTTTTTTAGAGCTAGTTGAGAATGTTGTACCATCAGCTTATTAGTTATCTTTGCCGACGTTGCAAGGCCAAAGCAAGTCCCGATAGACACGAAAACCCAACCTAGAGGCTTTTTAGACGATATGTAGAATATCAACTTTTTAGTGTTGACTCTGTTTTAGATTGATATGTATGCAGGTTTCCTCTTAAGTATGTTTCATTATATCGGTTTTCGCTTGTTGTATGCTTTTAGCCTCTATGTTCATGCCATGGATCGACTTGGAGCCTCTCGGGGTTCTTTTTCCCGTATCTCTATCCAGGCCTATGTTCAGGTCATGACAAACTTGTTATGTATGTTTTGAAGTGTCATAGGATGTCTGAAAGACGTGTTAAGTAGAGTCTTTTTCATGGTGTGAAGCGTGCCACACTTATGACGAAGAGGCTATGAAATGTTTTAGGAAAATTTTCCTTCTTTTATGATCTATTTCATGTGATGAAATGTCTCTTTATCCTTCAAACTCGTGCTATATGCATTTGTAGAATCATGCCTCCTCGCTGAGTTAATGGATGAAGAAACAAAAATGGAAATGGTAATGAAAATGGCAATCGAGATGGGCACCACTAGGCCTCACCAACCTCCGAGGATCATGTGCCCGAGCAAGTTTCCCATGCATAGTTTAGGGAAGCCATCCAGATGTTGGAACATGCATTGACTCAGGTTAACCAGTAGGCGGTAGCACATGTTCCCTAGAATAGGAATGTAGCAAAGTAAAAAGTCAGGGACTTTCTTAGGATGAACCCTCCAGAGTTCCTCGAATCGAAGGTGGACGAGGATCCACATGAGTTTATTGATGAGATCGAAAAGATCACCCAGATTATGGGTTATAGGGAAAGAGTTCTCAAACCTAGCCTCTTATCAGTTGAAAGGGGTTTCCCATATTTGGTTCAGAAAAGGGAAGGATAACATGGCAGTTGGAGTTCGGCCCATTGGTTGGGATGAGTTTCTCACCGCATTCTTAGATCGATTCTTTCCCCTTGAGATGACGGAGATCCAAGCAGCTGAGTTTGTGAACATGCGACAGAATAATATGACAATCCAGGAGTATGCTTTAGACTTCACCCGCTTATCCAAATAAGCACCAGAGATAGGGGTTGATCAGAGAACTCGGGTGAGCAGGTTTGTGCATAGAGTAGTGAACTACATGGCCAAAGATTGTAGGACCACTATGCTTTGTCAGGACATCGAATTTCCTTGATTGGTTTTGTATGCCCAGTAGATGGAGGCAGCATATTTAAGGGAGAGGGAGGCTAACAGGGCCAGGAAAGATAGTTAAGGGTTCTCCTAGCAGAGGTCGAGAGGTAGGCATTGTCAGTAGTCCTATCAGATGTCATTAGCTCCAGCGCCATCATCGGCCAGTGCTCCATCTAGATCATTGGGTGACTAGAGGAGCAGAGCATTAGGTTCGAGGGGAGGAAGGAGCATGCAAGTAGAACGTACCTTTTTGGTCTACGGGAAGTGTGGCTAAAATCACATAGCAGAGTGCTTGATTGGATCAGATATCTGCTTTGGGTGTGGTAGATTTGGGCACAGACGCCGGGAGTGTCCATTGGCCAGGTAGGGTGATGGTAGGGGTTGTACCTATGCTACCAGTTCAATAGCAACACCAACACCGCTAGCTTAGAAGGGTGCATCCACCGGTGCTGGGGGTGGTTAGCGCCAGAACAGATTTTATGCCTTGCATCTCGCCAAGAGTAGGAGACTTCACTAGATGTGGTCACTGGTATGTTACAAGTATTCAACTTTGATGTATACACATTGTTAGACCCAGGGGCTACTTTATCTTTTGTGACGCCCTACGTTGTTGGTAGTTTTAGAGTCAGTCCTGAAATCCTATCATAAACCTTCTAAATCTTTACTCCAGTCGGTGATGCAATTATAGCTCAACGGGTATACATAAATTTCGCTGTCACAGTCCTTTAGAAAGTCACCTCAGCAGATTTAGTAGAGCTAGCCATGATAGATTTCGATGTTATCTTTTGCATGGATTAACTACATGTATGTTATGACTCAGTGAATTGTAGAACCCGTGTGGTAGAGTTCCGATTTTTGAGTAAGCCAGTCCTAGATTGGAATGGTATTTTAGTTGTGCCTGTAGGTCATTTCATTTCCTACCTGAAGGCTAGAAAAATGATCTCTAAAGGTTGAATGTAGCATCTATTTAGGGTTAAGGATGCTACCTATGAAACCCCGACTATCCAATCAACTCCTGTTGTGTGCAAATATCTAGAAGTGTTTCTACATGGTCTACCGGGAATTTCTCCCGAGCGGGATATCGACTTTGGCATCGACCTTCTTCCTGGTACGTAGTCTATATTTATTCCTCCTTGCAAAATGACTCCCTATGAGCTAAAGGAGTTACAGGAGCAGTTGAAGGATCTCTTAGACAAGGGTTTCATCATTCCTAGCAAATCCCCCTGGGGTGCACCACTACTCTTTGTCCGAAAGAAGGATGGCTCCCTCAAAATATGCATTGACTATCGGTAGTTGAACAAGGTCACCGTCAAGAACAAATATCCCTTCCCAGAATTGATGAATTGTTGACCAACTTCAGGGTGCCAAGTGTTTTTTAAAGATAGACCTCAAGTCCAGGTATCATCAACTCAGGGTTAGAGAGAGTGACATCCCAAAGAAAGCCTTCAGGATTTGATATGGTCCTACGAGTTTGTAGTTATGTCTTTTGGACTAATGAATACTCCTGCAGCTTTTATGGATTTGATGAACAGAGTGTTCAAGCTATATTTGGGCATGTTCGTGATTGTGTTTATAGATGACATTCTCATATACTCTCGGAGCAAGGAGGAGCATGCCGCTCATTGAGGGTGGTGCAGACCCTTAAAGATCGCCAACTGTATGCTAAATTCAGCAAGTGTGAGTTTCGGTTAAACTCAGTAGCATTTTTGGGTCATGTGGTGTGAAGTGAGGGTGTATAGGTGGACTTTCAAAATATAGAAGTTGTGAAGAATTGTCCTAGACCAGTGAGTCATTCGGATATCAAGAGTTACTTGGGCTTAGCTGGCTACTACAGGAGGTTTGTGAAAGGGTTTTCATCCATTGCAGCACAGTTGACTAAGTTGACCCAGAAGAAAGTAAAGTTTCAATGATCGGAGGCTTGTGAGAAGAGCTTCCAAGAGTTGAAGAATTGACTCACCTCAGCACCAGTGTTGATTCTACTTGAGGGTACCGATGGGTTTGTGGTATATTGTGACACCTCAAGGATCAGCCTTGATTGTGTATTAATGTAGCATGGTAAGGTTATAGTATATGTTTTTAGGCAGCTGAAAGTCAATGAAAAGAACTATCCAACTCACGACCTCGAGTTAGCAGTGGTAGTATTTGCCTCGATCATTTGGAGACACTATCTATACGAAGTCCATTTGGATCTGTTTACGGACCACAAAAGCCTATAGTACGTGTTTACCCAAAAGGATCTGAATGTACATCAAAGAAGGTGGTTGGAGATTTTTAAGGATTACGATATGAGTGTCCTTTATCATTGGGGCAACGCTAATATAGTGGGAGACACTCTTAGCAGGCTTTCCATGGAGAGTGTGTCCCATGTAGATGAAGAGAGAAAGGAGTTAGTGAAGGATGTGCATCGGCTTGCACGACTAGGAGTTCATCTCGTTGACTTGGCAGATGGTTGTGTCATTGTTTAAAATGGATCAGAAATTGACGAGCCCGCAAGTGTACGGGTCGTGCAAGTAATATAGTGGCTCTTTTTTAAGAACCGGAATGTCGAACCAACAGGGACTGGACCCATTCCTCTAACTATCCATTTATAGCGTGAATCTTAAATACCTAAAGTGTTGGTTATAGACATTTCATTTAAGAATAATTGAGTCTCAGTTTGGGTCAACGAAAATATTCTGAAAGTGCTCTAGGAGCAACATAGGAGTTAAGCAATTAATCATGCGATAATACGATTTGCAATGGAACAAAGCATGGTCCTATCGATTGTTATTTCACATAATTAGAATTGCATGTTCATAATTGCTGAGACCTCTGTTAACAAACAATCTAACCTCCTTTGCATCATTGTGAGCGAGAAGTTTAATTTTCTAGTCGCGGGCAATCAATTATCTTGTGGTTTTACGGGGAAGTTATGGACTTTCGTACGTCTAACCATTTAACACCCAACTCGGCCGCACACCTACTTCTTGAGTGGTGATGTGACATCCCAAGTTGGTCTTTCATAACCCCAGTGTGTCAACCAAGCAAGGTGTTAGGTATATTTCTATCCAAACACGGAACCTCTCGAGATTACTTCATGCTCCCCACATTCTCATGTCCTGACCTAGGTAATGCCTTCTCAAGCTATTTCCCAAGCTAACAATATGCTTTTATGGTGATCAATCATTAAAACAACCAACAAATCGAGAATGCAAGACGGAAACAACAATCAATAACTCAATTCCAAACAATATCATAAAATTACAATCATAATTCATGGCTTCAACCCTAGAGGAAGGGTTCTTGCCATTCATGTTGAAGTAAAACTACATTAATCTACTCCTAATCTACTATTAATCTATTCCTAACTACATACTTACATGAGATTGGTAGATGAGAAGGGAATTTGATAAACCCTAGCTGAGTTCTCCCACTTCTCCTTCCCTCCTATGCGGTTTTTCTGAATAAAATCGTGACCAAATGAAAATAAGGCTAAGGGTCCTATTTATAGTAAGTGGAGAACGTGCATAATTTGGCTGTCATGGAACGGCTCCCAGGTGTCACGGAGTGTATCGCGAGCCTTTGCCTCCGTGACACGGAGGCATCGCGAAAGCTCTTTGGAAATCAACCCCGAAAATCAGCTTGGCCCGGGGGAGCAGCACCGCGTGCTTAGCGTGGCACGCTGCTTGGGCAGCGCGTCACACCCGCGATCTTAGGGCCCTCATGCCGTGGCACGTTGCCTTGTGCCATGGGGGCTGTTTTAGGCGCAACCTGCCTGCCGTGGCACGTGCCCGACGCGCAGGTGGAGCTGTTTTGAACCTCCTCTTTGCCGACGTTTGCGTGTTAGTTCCATCTCCAAGCCTCTACTTCACCAATTCATGAATTAGCTCCTCAAAAGTCATCAAAAGAAAACCTACAAAACAAAAGGCTAATCATGTTGGTTGCTTTATATCTTCACTTTTATATAAAATCACATGAAAATGTATCAAATAGCTTAGACAACATGACTAATTTAAGCTATAAGCGTATCAAGGACCTATGTTATTTCCCGTGATCACAACCCCACACTTAAAGCCTTGTTCGTCTCCCGAAGACAACCTTTTTACATATCTCATGCATATGGAGAATTTCACATAACTAATTTAGCAAGTTAATTCCAAGCTACGGCTATAATGATTTCGTAAGATACAAGTTAAAAATGACATGCTATGAATTACAGCACATTGGGCTGCTTAACCTCAAGAATCGACTCTCAATTTAAGCAAACCCATGTCAATCAACTGATTAAGAAATCCCACATGAATTTTATCCTTCATTAAACATGTGCCCTCACGGAAAAGGTTACCCAATCACACGCAAAAAACAATTTTACATCACAACATGTGTGGGTATATAAAAAAAATTACACTCACTCTCACAAAGAATTCACATGCTTCATGTCATGACCCATAAGCTTACCCTTAGTGTTTTACTCCACTAATTTGAGGATGTATGAATGTAAGATCAAGTAGGACTTGTAGGTTGTAACGTAACTCAGGTACAGGTAGGTACTATTATGGCCAGTAATAGTGACTATCTTCCCTAAGCGCTTTTAAATCATCACGCCCTCATGGCGAACTTCCTTCCCTTACTTCACCTTTTTATCCTTGACGGTTTTCTTTTCCTCTTTTATTCCCCCTTTATTTAGGCACTTTGACTTGTCGGTAAGAGTCTATAAATAATTTTGTATTACTTTGTTTCTCCTTAATCATGATCAGCCATTTTCACAAAAGTGCACCTTTGACCTTTCTCAACTTTTACAACTTGCTACTTTTCCTTTCTTTTCATTCTTCTCACTCCTTTACTCTTTTAGATTTTTCTTCTTCAAAGCGCTTCGGAGCTTTGGGTCAAATTCAAGGTTAATGAAAGAAAGGATTAAGCTTATGTTGCAGCTATCAAAAGAATAAGAGCTCAAGGCTCCAGCAGGGCTAACTAGGATTAATTTTTCAAGGTAGGTAAAATGAGGATAAAGTAGGTTAATTCAAAGAATTGCCTAAATCATCTCCTGATTCACATCCTTATTTCACTTCATACACACACCGAGCAAGTTCTAGACAATCCATAATTGCACAGAATACTCAAAACCTTACACTCCTGCACATGCTCAATTCAAGACACATTCAGCAGACTCTTACTCAGCTAATCACAAAAATTCAAAATTAAGCTTCAATTATATTGAGTCAAATTCAAGAGCCTAAGTGTCTCGAACAAAGTTATACACTTGCATCATTCAATCTTGAACATACTTGCATCCTACCATCATGTCTAGCACATAACAAGAACATCAAGCATCCATTAGCTATGGGTTAAAATCCCGACATCTATCGACTAATTTTCCCCAAGACGGTCATCATCCATCGCCGTCGGAAACGGTCCCTCACTCATTCAAACATTTTGTACAAACAAGAAGAAAAAATAAAAATATTAAAAAAATCAAAAAAGATAAAAAAATTAAAAATATTTTTAATTTTATATTAATTTAAAAAAAGAAGAACCGAAAAAAAGAAAAACCAACAGGTAATGAATTCATGTGACTCTCAAAAGTTTTCCAATTTTCCTCATTTTTTCACACAAGCATTACATTCCTGACAATTTGTTAGGCACAAAAATTTTGAAATTTCTGAAATTTCCCTCACCCCACCACTTAAATCATGCTATGTCCCCGTAGCATCAAATTAACATTTCAAGAGGGCGAGAAATACTCCCTGAGGCCCTTTAGGCCGAAGCTAGTAGCATGTTTTCCACAATTGACGAGCGGGTGATCGACCCCACACTTTCCCTTTTCTATGCTTCCTAGCTTTCTCCTCCAAGGGTACTCGAGACTTCCCCTCCACATGCCTAACTTTCCACCAAAAAACAAACAAACAAATTAAAATAACAAAATCAAAAAAAGTAAAATTACAAAGTGTACTTGAGGTACCCATGGGTTGCCTCCCAACGGCG
Source organism: Datura stramonium (assembly GCA_018107945.1). Lineage (NCBI taxonomy): Eukaryota > Viridiplantae > Streptophyta > Magnoliopsida > Solanales > Solanaceae > Datura > Datura stramonium. Next base: position 194,240 of record JACEIK010001165.1, read on the forward strand.
CCTTATTTTACGTCGTGGCCCGACGTGGACTGCCCCTTTGGGGACATCCTCCTGCAGGTTCTACTTTCGAGAACCATCTCCTTTCATCTGTTTGTTGAGAAGCGACTCCACTCTGTTCCTCCCCTTTCTCCAACTTCTTTGGAATTTTAGTCCTTTATCAGACTCGGAGTATGAACACTTGATATTTCCTTTGGCCGTGCTGTGGACTCCTCCACCCCACACTTATCCTCTGCCAACACACTAACTTGACAAAGGTTTCTGTAGTGTGCGGATGGGTTAGCTCTTGGTAGACCGGGGAAGGTTTCTTCTTCATCCTCGACCCTCATTTTCGGGGTCCCTTCTTTCAAATCAATCACCGCTCCTCCGGTGGCCAAGATAACCGTCCCAAGATTAGGGGTACCTGGTCATCAACACAAAGAAAATCTAAAACAATAAAATCAGCGGTATAATAAATTTACCTACTTTGATGAGAAGGTCCTCTGTAGTTCCATCGGGTGTCACAGTGACTTGTCGGCCATTTGCAACATCAACCTTGTCGGTCTCGGTCTTCCCAACCCCAAGGTGTTGAATAAGAGGATAGGGCATTAGGTTAACTGCTGCCCCTAAATCACACAAAGTCGGAGCACTTCAGCTTTACCAATTTGTATGGGGAGGTAAAACTCCGGGGTCTTTGAGCTTCTTTGGCATTTTGCTCAATACCACCCAGTGGCTTGCACTCCTCGGTCGGTGCTACAGTTTGGACGTCCACCAATCTAACTTTGTTCGCCATCACGTCCTTCAAGTATTCAGCATACTTGGGCATTCCCTGCAAGACATCAATAAGAGGCAAATTTATGTGAAAGTTCTTTGAAAGTCTCGAAGAACTTTTTAAAACGTTCCTCCTCCTTGCTCTTTTGAATTTACGAGGGAAGGGTGGTGGTGGTCTTTGTGCTGGCTGCAATGAATATTGCACATTTTGTTGCCCAGCACCCTGATTTGCTCCAGTATTGGTGTATGGTCCTGGTCTTACCAACTCCGGTTGCACCTCTTTTCTCAACTCTTTGAAACGCATCGTAAGCATCTTCCGCTTCTCAAACTAATGGCATTGATCTGCTTGGGGTTAGGATACGCGTCACTTGTTAATCCCCCTTGCGGCCTCATGTTTTGAGCAGCTGCTATTTGACCCACTTGCTTTTCAAGATTGCGGGTGGTATTTGCCTAAATTCATTAAAGTACATTGCCATCCTCGCACGATTTTCTACTAAGCGATTACAGGTCTCCATAATTTTCTGCAGTGTCTCATAATGCAGCTGCTACTATGCCCATCAATCTGCCTACTCTGCTGGTACTGATGCTGTTGAGGTTGCATGAAATTACGCTTTTTGATTCCACCCCAAAGAAGAATTCAGGTGGCCACCTTGGTTTCTGTTGGAGTTGTTTCCAGAAATTCTGATTCTGTGCACATTTCCCAACAAAATTGACTGATTCGGATTAGCTCCACAAGATTCTGCGTTGATGCCCATTATTACTACAAATTTCACACCAACTCAGACTTCTTGAGCGCATTAACGGCCTGGTGTTGGTGCATACTTCCGGTTTATTGGGCCCGGGTCAACATTTGATGTTGAAAACGAAGCTAAGCTGTCTTTATAAGGCATTTCAGCAAATGCTGCTTCTATCAACCACTGCTCTTCTTCACTGCCCCTCTTGATGATTCATTTGTGCCACTCTGGATTTCCTTGTGCAATTATTTGTTCCAACAAAGTGTACAATTCATCATACGTCTTCTCCAAGGCTTGCCACCCGATGCATAGTCTAGTAGTATTTTTGTGTGTGGGTCCAGACATTATACAAAGGTATGGGCCAGCACTCCATTTGATTGCTTGTGATGGGGATAGTCTCAATAATGACTTGAATCTTTCCCAAGCCATATACAAGTTCTCATCGAGGCTTATTTTGCTTGAAACTTAGTATTTCACTTCTCGGCACTGCGGTCTTGCACAGGAAAATCGATAAGGAACTTTCTGGCCAAGTGTCCCATGAAGTAATGAGTTCGGTGGCTCGGCCTTGACCTTTTTCACCTCTCCCAACAATGAAAATGGGAAGAGGGTTAGCGGACATAGTCTGTGGACACGCCCGGTGGGGGCGAACGTGTCACTTATCTCAAGAAAGCTCTGTAAGTGCTGCTGCGGGTCCCTCATGTGCCATTCCGGTGGGCTGACCACTAGAATGTAACAGCTGCACCATATTGTTTTAAGCTCAAAGGATTTGCGAGGCTCGGTTTACGGATACTAGAGTCACATTCGTCGCTAATTAGGATTGCCACTTGTGAAGCTGGTCTTGCTGCCATTGCTTCCAATAACGGTTGTTCTTGTCGCGGGTGGTTGTTGTTGTACCTTTTCTTGAAGTCTCTTGACTTTGCTCTAGAGCTATTCTCCTTTGCAAATGGATTGACGTTCGAGGTTCAAGCAACGGTTCCTGAAGCTCTCTATTTCTAGCCCGGCTCGGCGGGGACAACCCAACGTTTCTCAACACTTAAAGAAGATATAAAATCACACAAAAATAGATAAGTTATCAAAACTTCGCCGAGTCCGGCAAGTTTGCGCCAAAAGCGGTAGGCCCTTGAGTGTAAGATTAGGTACAGAAGAAAGTAATATAGTGGCTCTATTAAAGAACCGGAATGTCGAACCAACGGGGACTGGACTATCCTCTAACTATCCATTTATAGCGTGAATCTTAATTACCTAAAGTGTTGGTTATAGACATTTTCATTTAAGAATGAGTAAGTCTAAGTTTGGGTCAACGATATTAAGAAAGTGCTACAGGAGCAACATAGGGTTAAGCCAATTAATCATGCGATAATACGATTTTGCAATGGAACAAGCATGGTCCTATCGATTGTTATTTCACATAATTAGAATTGCATGTTCATGGTCTTTCAGCCTCTAACCCGGCAATCAGCCTCCTTTGCATCATTGTGAGCGGGAGTTTAATTTTCTAGTCATGGGCAATAAATTGTGTTGTAGTTTTACGGGAAGCTTGATTAGGGACTTTCGTACGTCTAACCATTTAACGCAACTCAGCCGCACACCTACTTCTTCAAGTGGTGATGTGACATCCCAAGTTGGTCTTTCATAACTTGGGTGTGTAACCAAGCAAGGTGTTAGGTATATTTCTATCCAAACTACGGACCTCTCCGAGATTACTTCATGCTCCCATCTCATGTCCTGACCTAGGTAATGCCTTCTCAAGCTATTTCCCAAGCTAACAATATGCTTTTATGGTGATCAATCATTAAAACAACCAACAAATCAAGAATGCAGAGATGGAAACAACAATCAATAACTCAATTCCAAAAACAATATCATAAAATTACAATCATAATTCATGGCTTCAACCTAGAGGAAGGGTTCTTGCCATTCATGTTAGTAAAACTACGTTAATCTACTCCCTAATCTACTATTAATCTACTCCTAACTACATACTTACATGAGATTGGTAGATGAGAAGGGAATTTGATAAACCCTAGATGAGTTCTCCCTTCCTCCCTTCACTCTTATGCAGTTTTGAATAAAATCGTGACAAATGAAAATAAGAGCTAAGGGTCCTATTTATAGTAAATGGAGAACGTGCATAATTTGGCTGTCGTGGAACGGCTCAGGTGTCACTGCAGTGTACGCGGGCTCTTGCCTCCGTGACACGGAGGCATCGCAGCTCCTTTGGAAATCAGCTTGAAAATCAGCTTCAGCAGAACATTTCCGCGATAGCAGCATTGGCACGCTGCTTGGGCAGCGTGTCACACCCTCTTGGTCGCGGACCCCTCGCTGCAGTGACACGTTGCCCACGCGGCTAGCATGGGGGCTGTTTTAGGCAGCCTGCACACTTGCATTGACACGTTGCGGCGGGTGGGGCATTTTGAGCCTCCTCTTTGCAGCGTTTGCGTGTTTTATTCCATCTCCAAGCCTCTACTTCACCAATTCATAGATTAGCTCCTCAAAAGTCATCAAAACCTACAAAACAAAGGCTAATCATGTTGGATTTAGCACATATCTTCCTTTTATATAAAATAAATCACATGAAAATGTATCAAATAGCTTAGACAACACGACTAATTTAAGCTATAAAGCGTATCACGGGACCTATATTATTTCCCGTGATCAATCATCCTTGGCAACTGAAGTCAAAGCTAGGCGAGACGAGGATCCTATTTTGTTAAAGTTGAAGGAGGTGGTTCAGAATCAGAAGGTGGAGGTTTTCTCCCAAGAGGGAGATGGTGTACTACAATATAAGGGTCGTTTATGTGTTCCGGATGTTGATGTCTTAAGGGAGCGGATGTTGCATGAGGCTCAAGGTTCCAGATACTTCATACATCAAAGTGCCACCAATATGTATCGTGACCTACAGGAATTCTATTGGTGGAATGGCATGAAGAAGGACATAGCAGAGTTTGTTGCAAAGTGTCCGAATTGTCAATAGGTGAAAGTTGTGCATCAACGACCTGGAGGTGTGCTTCAAGACATTAGTATCCCTACTTGGAAGTGGGAGGAAATCAATATGGACTTCATTACAATATTGTCTCATACTCATCAACAGTACCATATGGGTGATTGTGGATAGTTTGACCAAAGCAACTCATTTCCTACTAGTCAAGACTACTGAATCGGCGGAGGATTATGCAAAACTATATATCGAGAGTTAGTTCGGTTGCATGGAGTGGCCTTGTACATCATATTATATAGAGGCACCCAGTTTACCTCCTAATTTTGGAGGTCGTTTCAGAAGGGACTCGGTACTCAAATCAAGCTTAGTATAGCTTTTCACCCCCAAATGGATGATCAGGCTGAACGGACCATTCAGACTCTTGAGGATATGTTGAGAGCAAGTGTGATTCATTTCAAGGGTAGTTGGGATGATCATTAACCTCTCATTGAATTTGCATATAACAACAATTACCATTCCAGCATTCAGATGGCTCCGTTTGAGGCTCTTTATAGACGGAGATATAGATCGCCTATTGGTTGGTTTGAAGTCGATGAAGCCACGTTGATAGGATCAGATTCAGTTCATGAGGCTACGGAGAAATTTCAGCTTATAAGGGAAATGTTGAAAACAACTCAGAGTCGCCAAAATTCCTATGCGGATATGAGGAGAATAGAACTTGAGTTTGAAGTTGACGATTGGGTGTTTTTGAAGGTGTCTCCCATGAAGGGAGTGATGAGGATTCAGAAAGAAGGGGAACTTAGTCCCCGCTATGTTGGCCCGTACCGGATCGCGAGACGTGTTGGCAAGGTGGCTTATGAGTTGGAGTTACCCTCATAATTGGCTTTAACACCTCCAATTTTCCATGTGTCGCTTTTAAAGAAGTGCATGGATGATCCAACTTTGGTTATTCTGGTGGAGAGCATGGGTGTCAGGGATAACCTTAGCTATGAGGAGGTGCCTGTTGAGATTCTTGATCATCAGGTTTGGAAGATAAAAAACAAAGAAGTAGCTTAAGTAAAGGTTTTCTGGAGAAATCAGCACGTTGAGGGAGCTACGTGGGAAGCCAAAAAAAATATGATGGCTAAATACCTTCATCTATTATCTTCTGGTTTAGTTCTAGCTTGAGGTATCAGTTTCCTCCTTAGTACTCTATTCAGTTTCATGTTCAGTTCATTTGTTCAAGTTTCTTTCATGTCAATGCATGTAGGTGTGTGATTCAAAAGTTTAGTTCCATCATATGTTACAATTTGGAGTCAGTCACTCCATCAGTTTTCAGCTCTAGATGTTCAGTATTTGGTATGACAGTTCTATTTCCCCAGCTTTCAGTATGTTCATTCGTATTCAAGGACGAATGTTCCCACGGGAGAGATATCGTAATGCCCCTAAAGTCCCTAAGATTGGACCCGAAGGTTGAACTAGAGAAAAATAGGGAAAATATGCACTTTTGCACCAGAATAACTCATGGTACGAGTCGTGAGACAAAGTAATGAGACGTAGGAGGAGTTGTGAAGAAGACCTGGAGTCTAGGTGTCCATACCATGAGTCGCACCACGAGTCGTGGTATGTGGGTACGACTCATGGTCAGGGTTGTGGGGGAGGTAAAGTCACGAGTGATGTTATGACCCATGGCAGGAAACCATGAGTCGTGGGATGAAGCCGTGGTGAGAATCTAGGAAGGTTTCCAGGCGACCATTGGTGATTACAAGCAGTGACCACGAGTTGTTACTGCATGGTACGACTCATGGTGAGGCCCGTGATGACTGGTGGTGTTCAATTTCTAGATTTTTCATTAAGGGTATTTTCATAAATCCTAAGCTCTAAGGTCATAAATGACATTGTTTTAAGCTCTATTAGGAGGATTTTAAGAGGGTTTTAACCAATGCTAATTCATTCAACTCCCATGCATGCAAGAGTAGGGGTCTCTCTTTGAAAATGAAGCCTAAAACTCTCCAATTTCTCCTCTAATTCCTTTGCGCTTTCAAGGGATAGTGTAAGATCAGATTGTCCAGGTATGTAGGTTGTGAATGAGAGCCCCTCTTCACTCTCATTCCCCAATTTCCCTCTATGTTCACGATTCAAGTACTAAAGTAAATTTGATGATCTCATAGGGGTTTAACCCCAAATTTATGGAATTCTCTTTGATTTGATTATGGGTCAATTCCCTTTATGTTCTAAATGTTGTTCAAAGATCTATGGGCAGATTTTATATTTAAATTGATTATAATTTTTATGATTTCAAATCCTAGTCAATCTATGGCTAATTATGCAATGTTTCATGCAAAGTCAAGTTATGATTCTCTTATGATTTGGGTCTTCATAAGCTTAAATTATGATTTATGATTTATAATATTATTTCTCTTCAAGTACTCTTCAAGGATTTATGGATGTCAAGTATATGAATTTTCACAAATATGCATGCTCTTCATGATTTATGAGTTTATGACTTTTGGCCGACTCACGGGCTATTATACATGGCTAATCATGTATTTCAAGTATGATCAAGTATGTTTTGATTTAATTATCCATGACCTTCATGAATGATTTCATGATTATGATATGAACCCTCATGTGCATGTTTTTAGGAGCAGTGTCTAGCATCGAGTAGACCCCACGTTCAGGTAAACCCCATGGTCTCAGAACTAAGTGCCACCGTAGGTATATGTACTCACGGATTCCCCTTGTGATATAACATCATGCACGTCACTTGTCTGGCAAGCCTGGGACAGCTCTGCCCACTTGAGTGAGATAGTTGGGGCATTATGTAAGCTCTATCATGATGGTGTCCGTTAGGATGAGTTCTCCCATTATTCCTCATGATTTATGCATTGTCATGTTTATGTTGCTTTTGCTCAAGTTATGTTTTTATAAGGTTTTTATTATGACTATGATTATGACTAGTTTATGAATGGTTTGAAAACCTTGAGCCCTCATGTTTATATTATGATATTCACTTCATGTGCATACTGTCCTACTCTTATAAACTCTTATGTGTTTTAACTATCCGTTTTTACTTACCTTGCATACTCACTACATTCCAAGCACTGACCACATACTCTATGTTGTATCGTTTTCTAATACAGGTCTGAGGGATCAGTCTCAGCCGCACCACTAGTCCTGCTTTCCCCTCAGTCTTATTTAGCCAGTGGTGGTGTGTCCTCATCCTTCAAGAACATTCAATTTGATCATTGTTATGCTATTTCAATTACTAACTTTTTTAGAGCTAGTTGGGAATGATGTCCCATCAGCTCATCAGTTATGCTAGAGGCTTTTCAGACAATATGTAGAATATCAGCTTGTCAGTGTTGACTCTATTTTAGATTGATATGTATGCATACTTCCTCTTAAGTATGTTTCATTATATCGGTTTTCGCTTTTTATATGCTCTTTCCGCTATGTTCATGCCATGGGTTGACTTGGAGCCTCTCGAGGTTCCTTGTCCCGTGTCTCTATCCAGGCCTATGTTGGGGTTGTGACAAACTTTCTATAAGAGCATTGGGTTTTTAAGTATCCTAGGATGTCTGAAAGTCGTTTTAAGAAGAGTCTTTTTCGTGGGTGTGAAGTGTGCCAAACTTATGACGAAGAGGCTACGAAACGTTTTATAAAAATTTCCCTTCTTTAATGATCTATGTCATGCGACAAAATGTCTCTTTATCCTTCTAACTCTTGCTATACATATTTGCATAATCATGCCTCCTCGTTGAGTTATTGGAAGAAGAAACAAAAATGGAAATGACCATGAGAATGGAAATGGGGATGGGCACCAGCAGGCCCCACCAACCCTCGAGGATCATGTGCCCCAGCAGGTTGCCCATCCAGAGTTTAGGGTAGCCATCCTGCACAGGCATTGACTACCCAGGTCAACCAGCAGGCACTAGCGCATGTTCCCCAGAATGGAAATGTGGCAACAGCAAGAGTCAGGGACTTTTTTAGGATGAACCCACCGGAGTTCCTCAGATCGAAGGTGGATGAGGATCCACATAAGTTTATTGATGACATCTAGAAGATCACCTAGATTATGGGGGTGATCGTGGAGGAGTGTGCAGACCTAGCCTCTTATAAGTTGAAAGGGGTTGCCCATATTTGGTTCAAACAATATAAGGATAGGAATGTAGTTGGAGCAGGTCCCATTAGTTGGGATGAGTTCCTCACTGCATTCTTGGATTAGTTCTTTCCCCGTGAGTTGAGAGAGATCAAGGCCGCTGAGTTTGTAAACCTGAGGCAGAATAATATGACAGTCCAGGAGTATGCTTTAGAGTTCACCCACTTGTCCTAATATTCACCAGAGATGGTAGCTGATCAGAGAGCTCGAGTGAGAAGGTTTGTGCATGGAGTAGCAGACTACCTAGTCAAGGATTGCAGGAGCGTTATGCTTCATCAGGACATCGACTTTCGTCGATTAGTTTTGTATGCCCAGCAGATGGAGGCAACACATTTGAGGGAGAGGGAGGCCAATAGGGCCAAGACAGATAGTTATGGGTTCTCCCAGTAGAGGTCGGGAGGTGGTCATCATCAACAGTCCCATCAGAGGTCATTATCTCTTTCACCATCATTTTCCAATGCTCCATCTAGATTGCGGGGTGACCAGAGGAGCAGAGCATCAGGTTCGAGGGGACAGAGGAGCATGCAGGTAGAAATGTACCTTTCTGGTCTACGGGAAGTGGTAAGAATCACATAGGGGAGTGCTTGATTGTGTCTCAAGATTATTAATAGATATCAAGTGAGAGTTGACCAATAGACTCATGTTAAAAAGCTGGTATTTAACTTCGTTTATACCAGAGTCCGTTGACTCAATCTTCTTCAACACTCTTGCAAGCATTTCTTCTACCTTTGAGCTTGTGGGGTCACTTGTAGATTGTTGGTTTGAAATTAGTTGGCCGCCTTTTGGAGGAATGTAGGCATTAGATCTTCTATTGTTCTAACCTTGGTTCCAATTGCCTTTATTTCCATCTCAATCCGGGACCATCGTGGTTATTATCCCTCCAATTCGAGTCTCTTTGATGATTGTATCTCCAATCGAAACCACCTTGGTTATTATACCTCTAATTCGAGCCGCTGTCTCTCCAATTGAAACCACCTTGGTTATTATACCTCCAATTTGAGTCTCCTTGGTGAATTTGATCCTTGTTCTAACTTTGATTCCCTTGACCCTACTGCCAACGTTCTTGGTTGGATCCTTGATAGTTTGATCAGGAATCCCCCAATTGATTGGTCACACAATTGGCCTCTTGTTTACATACATGGTAGCATTCTTTGTTTCGTGACCCATATAGTTTGAACAATTAAGTTTACATTGCGAGTGCCACCCCCATAACATGTTTGGTGAGGACCGCCATTTGTATCATCAATTATTTGATAGTCTCATCTCTTTCTTATTCCTTCTTAATGGATTCTTTTAACAACCCCTTTTAAGATCCTTCGCTAACAACCGCTGAGTCTCGGGTGTTCCAAGATCGATTAATTTTTGTCAAGAATTCAAGGAAACCACTAGCCACCTTAAAGGATTGATCCATGAAGGATTCCTCAGCCACATTGTTAGGTACCGATTTATTTACTACATCAAGTGACCTATAAAAGACTTGTAGGAAAACTATATTGGGCAAACTATGGTTTGGGCTTTGTTTGAGCTTTTTCTTAAACTGCAATCATGACTCATGAAGAGCTTCCGACGGTAATTGTCGGAAGTTGTTAAGTTCATTCCAAAGTTGGATCATCCGAGAAGGAGGAAAGAACCTTTCTAGAAATTTTTTGATCAAAACGGACCATGATGTGATTGACTTCTCGGGCAACTAACCTAACCAAATAGTAGATTACTCGTAAGAGAAAAGGGAAAAATCCTCAACTGGATAGTTTCTTGTGGGATGTTGGTAATATTGTAGGCAAAGCAAACCTCTGCAAAATTCTTCAAGTGTTTATTCGGGTCCTCATGGACTAGGAAGCCGAATAGATTCTTCATGCTAAGCAGGTGTAATATACTATCGATTTAATTGAAATTAGCATTTTCATCTATAGGTAGAGGTTGGATAGCACTAGCAAAGCCAACTTGTGCTAAATTCTCAACACTGACCTCTTCGTCCACGCCACTTGTAGCCATAGAAATAACAACAAAAAGTAAAATACGAAGTGGAATTTTACACTTGATAGTGATTTCTAAAATACATTACTCTACAATGATTCCAAAATTTGATGTAGCCCAAATCGCACCATAAAAAAGTATAAAGTAGTTGTCATCTCAAATATAAAATCCAACGAGATGGGGTCGAATCCCATAGGGAATACAAGAGAGAAATTAATCATTGTAGTATAATGCCCTACTTATTGATCCAAATTTCTAGGATAAAGGGGCCAATGTTTGAATTAATAATTTCTACGGATTTTTATCAAATTGCAGCTATGTAAGAGAGACTAGCTAAGGTTGTGTTTCCAAATGAGTAATGTCATTAGGTCTAACTTATAGATTTTTCCCATAGACATGCATTGTCATAAAAAATGAGTCTTGTATTCCTCTAAAGTCTTTTGAACCAAGTAGAGGATTATCACTACAAGTTCTTTCAGCCCTTGAGTGTTTACTAACAAATCCTCATTAAATATTATGAATTGATTATGCATGTACAACCCAAGTCATACATGAAGGTTGAAAGTCACAAATCTCCGTTATTCATCCTTCTTTTCTAATCTAAGCTTCTTAGATCAAGCACTAAGAATAAGGGCACACTTTGATATTTTCAATGAACAAAATCATTTAAGAGTTAAAGGATGAATAGTAATTATGCAACACTCTGCTTGCAAAATACTACATCTAGAAGATCCAGTAACATAAACTCCAACATTAGGAACAACAAGCCTAGATCCACACTCATTCTACCAATAATTAACCTAAAAAAGAGATAGATTAAGAGAGAATTAATGCTTACATTTAATAAGAGAGAAGACACAAAGTTCACCCAAGAAATAGTTATAAGTTTTCTTTGATTCTCTTTGCAATAAATGCAAGTGTTTTCTCTACAAGAGTGAACAAGTTTCTCTAACCACTTTCTCTATCTAAAAAATTTTCTATTGTAAATTCGATATCTCCTATCTGATATGCACAGAGAATCTAGAATCACCTTTTATAGGCTTAAACATTGGAGTATAAGATTTACAAAATTGCCACTGATTCCCACTCTGTAGTCGAATATAGGGCTACAGAACTGATCTGCTATTCATATTGTTGAATAGAGGACTGCAAATTGGGTCTTCAATTTGTGTCCTAGGTCTTCTATCAAATTATGCAGGTCAAGCATCGGACTACATTCCTGGNGTAAATGCTTTCTCAAGCATATGCCCAAGCTAATGTATATGTTTTCATGGGAATAGAGGACTGCAAATTGGGTCTTCAATTTGTGTCCTAGGTCTTCTATCAAATTATGCAGGTCAAGCATCGGACTACATTCCTGGAATGTAGTCTATAGAACTGGTATGCAGTCTGCAGATTGCTTCAGGATTCCGTAGAATAAACCTTTGACATTAATTCTTGGTTTTTGTTGCAGACTGATTTGCAAACTGCAAAATTAAAATGTGACCACAGAATAATATCATAGAATGCTCCTTTTTATGTTTTGGCTCTCTATCACTTTCTGTGGTTGAAGGGCCATTCTAAAGACTGCGGTCTAGTTATGTGGATCACAAAACGACCAATTTCCTTCAGCTGCACATTTTTCTCTTCTTTTCTGTCTTCTACCAATTTTTGTCCATTTTGGTATCTGAGTTCATACACCTAAAAAAATCATCTAAGTATTATCATAACCCAATCTAGAAAGTGCATTGATGACCTAAAAATTCTATGATTTTGGTGCAAATTATATTGTAATTTCACATCTTATTAATTTGAAATTAGATTTTCACATACTCTTATACATGTAACTATAATATATATTAACGAACAAATGTAATTATATAACTAAATAGCAAAATTACTCATTACTAAACATAGA
>JACEIK010001165.1:206767-235249 GCA_018107945.1 Datura stramonium
ATATTGTCATTCTGGTATCTGCACTACCAACGTTGTCAACTGAACACTTAAACTTATTAAAATTTAATATTTTTAATCCTTTTTTCATTCGATTAGTAATGTGTGTGGTACAACGGAAGACACGAGAGATTTCACATATTTTTTTATTGTCACATAGGAATTTCAAATTAAAATATATAAATAAGGTTTTTAAAATGGTTAAAAACCAGATACAATCATCTTCATCGCAGATTTTTTCTCAAATATTTTCCAATCAAACTTCATCAAATCTCCATCAAAATACTTGAAATGTTGACTACAAACTCCCGATAACATTATCAACAAGTCTAAATAACAATTTGGAGCTTACAATCAAGAATTCAATAGATCCATCAATGACTTTTTAAAGATATATCTCAAGATTTGATTTTTTACTTCTTTTGTTTTTAGCAAAAGTCATGGCTGTAAGTGATGAAATTGATGCTAATGAATCGAAAATACTTTTTATTCTTTTAATCTATAGTGAAATTTGAAGTAATATTAATATGTCGGTAGTTTTATTTAATAATAATGATAGCTATAACACATTTGAATAAGAAGAAAGGCAAAAATTAAAAAAATTAATGGGGAACAATTTTGGGAAAAAAAATAAAAAAAGTGAGATGACCCAAATGGTCTGGTAGTGTGGGTACCTACATCGACTCTAACTCGATAATAAAATCTCTTTTTTGATCACACATAAAAATACTCAGAAATCTATAGTTTCCTTTACATAGGTAAAATAATAAGTAAAATTTACAATTATAATCTCGGCAAAATCAAGACTTTCCCCAAGATCTAGTCAGATAGGTACAAGAGCTCTACTTGAAATAATTTGACAAGGTAAGATGACACAGGTTACGCCACGTTAATTATGAAACTTCAACCTACCCACAACTTACACCCAAAAAGGTGCAACAAGGTATTATCAGTATACTACATATACCAGTAGGCATCATCAGCTGACTAAAAATAGTTCACACAACATTGTAAAATTAATATGCGATCAAATCCATTAATTTTAAAAACAATTCATCATATTCTCGATCCAATTACATTCACCAAAATAGGTATTAATCAGATAACATGAAATCTAAAACCATAGGTAGTAAGCTAGTAAGATGGCCTTCTCGCTGGATTAGACCTCACTGCAGCATTATGGTGACTGCAGCTGTCGTCTTGCCACAGCGGTAAGGGTACCGCTATAGTGGTACTGCATAGGCGCTAGTCCCGATGCTCCCCTTAGACACGAGCCACTCAAAACTGCTCGTCGGGATGCTCTCCTGGGGCACGAGCCACTCATATCAAGATAAAGCACGTCATCTACTTCATTCTTTTTTTCCATATGCTATCAATTAGTCAATCAGTATGACCTCTCAGATATATCAAGTTACCCTCACCTACTTGGTTACACTTACCAATATTAAACCATTCACATGGAAATTAAAGGAAAAAATACATCATATCAATGCACTCCAATTCACAATATCATTTATTAATAATCTTAATTTCAGAACTCACGTTACAAGAATATTTAACACATCATAACCTTATCGATAATTAGTGTTAGAAAATCAACTAAGAATTTTGTCATTTCACACATATACACATCATTATATAAAGTCTAACTCCTTAAAAAAGCATAACCTACTATATTCCTAGTTATTTATCAATTAGCAGAGTTTCAAATCATCTATCACAATAATAACCCACACAAGGTAACCTTCACATTTCATCTATTCAACCCCTCCAATCCTCTCACATAAAAATCTATCACACAATCACTTCCTTTCAATAATAATTCTTATATTATTCATATTAGTTCCTATTTCAAGACACTGCTCGGGCTCATCTTATACCCCTTAACATATTCAGTCCTAAGGTAAACTCGTCAACGCACCATAATCCTTCCCATGCGACCCAGGTTAGTTAACCACTTTGTTGCTATGGGTGCAAAAGTACCCTGTCTTCCCTCACCACAGATTCGTCTCAATTTAGCTAACTTATACTACTTGCCTTACATTATTGTTAAACCAATTAACTTACACCATCTAGCTCATATGACCCAACTAAGTTGGATCACCCCACCTCTTCCCTTTATGTGTAGTATTACAATCATTTACCCAAGATTACAACATCAAGATTTATAACCAAAACAACTACAAACACAAGTCATATAGAGTATTTTATCATGAACATCACATCAAAAGCGCACCCCACCTTATTAATCATCAACTAGGTTTCCCTACCCCATATGTTCTCATACTTATGATTAATCCTCCACTTTTCATGGATACATTACTATCAATTTTTCCTCATTTCATCCTATTCCATGACCACTCTTTCCTTATCAATTGTATATCAATAGTACATACATTTCACTAATTATAGTATAATACAAAAGTAAGTCATAACCTACTTGGGTGCTAAGCTACTACCAAGAAAGCGATGGAGTTCCATTTCTAACACCAGGTTTGACGTTTCTTAAAGAATTCTGTCAAGGAGGAGGGTGGAATCTCGCCTTTCTCTAGCCACCCTATTCTTTTTCCATGCTAGGATAGCCCAAAATTTGTTTCTAGGGCATTCTTTAATGACTAATCCTAGTAACAGTAGGATCTGAGTTTAAAAGGTAGGAAAGATACAAAATTCTAGTCCGCGACATTCGCTACGATGTGTCTTATTCGCTGCAGTGTTCCAAATGAGTGCTCCCCATGATTGTCATGCCCCAAAACTAGGGTAGGGAGCAACTGGAACTCGATCCATGACTGATCGAGAAGCCGGCTATATAGACTCTATAAATGTAACACTAAGGCTGACCAAGCCACCTGTCACAACTAACCAAGATAAATACTGGACCCGTAATGCCTTGATAATAATAAATATGCAACCTGGAAAGCCGAAAAGGCTACAATAAAGCTCAACAGAGCAATGGAAAGCCAACACGACTACAAAACCAACACTACTATACAAACTAGTCCACATCAGCCTCTACAGAGTAAACAAACTGAAATGCATGGGACAGCACCCCGGCCTACCTATGCTATACACAAAACTCAAAATAGTCAAAACTAGGACATGGCTCCTGGAAGAGAGGAGCATACCACTATTCCGCTGAAATCTGGCTCCTATTGCTTTCGATGATCTGAGTCTCAGCCTGTACCTACAACACGATTGCAGGAAGGGTCCCAAGATTAAGGGTCGTCAGTAAGAATAAAATGTACTGGTATGTAAGGCTGAAAACTGTAAACATGTAAAATAAAAATGATAACTGGGCCAGAAATAAGGAATAGTAACAACCCAGAATCCTGAAAACAAAAACCTGGCAATAACTCATAATTGAAGTGTAAATGCAACCATCAAATGCACAATAAAGACTATAACTAAAACTCCAGCAGACCGATCATAAAATCTATAAACGATTTATCCAGCTAGTGTACCACACCGGGGTAAATATAAAAATGCCTCCAGCCGGTATGCCACACCGTAGTAAAATCCATCCNCCGTAGTAAAATCCATCCAGCTGGTGTACTACACCGAGGTAAAATAAAAAGACCTCCAGCCGGTGTACCACACGGGGTAAAATCAATAAATCTTAAACAACATCATAAATGAAGCCGATATGGCTTATACTGGACCAACTTAATACGTATAGCATATAAATGACGAATATTAAACACGTGGCCTGCATAGGCCTCCTTCGTAATACATAACTGCAAGTGAGCACATATAACATGTAAAGCTAGAAAATAGCACCTAAACACATGTATTCAAAACATGTATAAATCATAAGGAACTACGGATGACCTAAGAGTTTCAATAAGATTTATAGATTGTGTTCGAAGGACATTAGAGCTCGAAGACTCGCTAGCTTGTTATTCGGCTTAAGGGAAAGGGATTATGAAATATCCCCTTAGCTTGGCCTATATAATAAAATACACATAATATAAAGGACAACCATAACTAGGCAATCCTAATTCAATAAGCTCATTTACCCTTAATAGCTTGCGATGTCTTTACTTGGCTTAAAATCATTTACACGTCAGCATCTTGGCTCTTTCACCAATTTCAGTTAGCAACCAGACCTTTAAACACATTTAACATCAGATATATATAAATAGAATACAGTAAGGACCAGCTAACAATGCCCACGCTGAGGGGTCTCCAATTCGATGTACAACTACGACAACAATCAACACAATATCACACTTTAAATGTCCCACTTTGGATACGCATAATATTTAACATTTAACCTCAATAAAACATGAATCTTTAAAGATTAAATGAAGCTTAACGTACTGCCTCAAAACTTGTAAAGAGGTTGCTGGCTCATTCAATTCACAATGCAAGAATCGTGCTTAAAAGAGCGATAGACGGGGCGCCTTACATACCTTTCTCCGATGAACATTTCTCTAGCCGATTTTCTATTTCAATGATCAGCCTTCAACCTACTTAATCCATTGGTTTTATAGGCCAACGAAAAGCTCGATCTATAGCACAAAATGCAGACAAAATAACTAACCAAAGGCAGTAACAATAGCAACAACAACACATGGAAACATCAACAACATTTTGCCATTTTCTCAACTATTTTTCACTAACTTTTGAGGGAGAAAAAAGAGGAAATTTTATGTTAGTTTTTATGTAATTATTCCCCTCAATATGAAGTATAATTACAGCAAAAGAAACAGCCAAAAATACTAAGGAAAACGAGCAAAAATCAGCTCACAAACAGTCCATCGGCAGCTCACTTAGCTGCCAATTTCCAGATTTTTTCTTTGCAATTTGAGAGGTTTAAAAGGGGAGAAATCCTTACCTTTACTACCGGTTTCAACACCTACTCAAAGATGGATATATAGAAAGTCCAAATAGATTATGGAATGAAGAAAAACTCCTTCAAAACCTTGCCAAAACGAGCTCCAAAACAGCCCCTAGCACACTTGGCAAAGTAATCTCAACTTATCTTGTGATTTTCTTGAACTTTGCTTGATGTTCCTCCTTAATTTTCTTTGTCCTAGCTTCTGGAATTGAAAGAGAAATGGAATCCTTAGCAAGCTGTTCGATTTATATTTAGCTGAAAATATTTTCTACAAGTGAAAAATCAGATTTTAAGTAAATAGGGCAGTGGAGGCGCTAGGGTGTCATGCCCGCGTCACTGCTCTTGATGCTTCAGTAAAATGCCCATAACTTCTTATTCTAAACTCCGATTGATAAAAAGTTTGATTTTCTGAAAACTAGACTCAAAAACCTTTAATATGATAGGTCTTGGGGCTTCTAATTCATTATATATTGGGAGATATGGCTGTTTAAAGTTTACCCTTACTTATGAACTTCACATACGCTTTGGTTTTCCGTTCATACACATTTACCTTGTCATCTATGACCAATGTACAACCCGTACTTCCCTTAACCTAGCATAAAAACATAAAATAATCACTAAAAGAATTTCTTGNCTTAGGAACATTCATCGCCGAATGGAAATTAATTTCACTTAATATGCTTCAAAATAGATACTCAGTAACTTAAGTATGAAACACATACCTTAATATCACATCGACATCATGAATAGGTGAGGATATTTCTTCTTAATTTCCTCCTCAGCCTCCCAAGTCACTTCCTTGATGTTATTACTTCGCCATAATACTTTAACTGAAGCGACTTCTTTGATTCGGAGTTTCCTGACTTACCGGTCAAGAATAGAAATTGGGACCTCGGTGTAGTTCATCTCCTAAAAAATCCGAACATCATTGATAGGCATAAGATGGGTTAGGTCTCCTATAAACTTCCGCAACATCGATACATGAAATACTGGGTGGACTGTCGCTAACAACGGTGGCAACTCCAACTCATAGGCCACTTTGCCTATCCTACGGATAACTCTGTAGGGCCCAACATATCTAGGACTCAGCTTGCCTTTTCGGCCAAATCGCATGATGCCATTCATAGGCGACACTTTCAGGAAGACCCAATCACTAACAACAAACTCCAGCGCTCGACGGCATACGTCTGCATAAGACTTCTGCCTTCTATGGGTTGTCTAAAGTCGATCTCTAATAAGTGTCACCTTTTCAATAACTTGTTGCACTAAGTCTGGCCCCAATAACTCTGCCTCACTGAGTTCAAACCAGCCCACTAGCGACCTGCACTTTCTCCCATATAAAGCTTCATATGGGGCCATCTGAATACTTTCCTGGTAGCTGTTATTATAGGCAAACTCAATCAAGGAAACATGATCATCCCAGGTTACGCCAAAATCTAAAACACAGACACAACATATCTTCAAGCGTCTGAATGGTGCGTTTAGCCTATCCGTCTGTCTGAGGATGAAATGCGGTACTGAGGCTTACCTGAGTGCCCAAGCCTTTCTAGAAAGACTTCCAAAAGTTTGCTGTGAACTGAGCACCTTTGTCAAAAATAATGGACAAGGGACGCCATGTAGGCGAACTATCTCCCGTATATAAAGCCTAGCATAACCCTGTGCAGCATATGTGGTCTTAACTGGCAAGAAGTGAGCTGATTTAGTTAATCGATCAACTATTACCTAGATAGAATCATGCTTTCTGCTCGTTCGAGGCAAACCTGTAATAAAATCCATATTAATCACCTCCCATTTCCAGGCTGGAATTTCTATATCTTGTACTAGACCTCCAGTCCTCTGGTGCTCAACCTTCACCTGCTGGCAATTGGGACACTGACTCACAAGGCCTGTGATGTCCTTTTTCATGCCATTCCAAATATATAGCTGCCTCAGGTCATGATACATCTTTTTTGGCACCTGGGTGTACTGAATATCAAGAGTAATGAGCTTCATTCCTAATCTATTCCCGTAGCTCACCTACATTAGGTACACATAGACGGACCTGGTATCTCAGAACACCATCAGGTCCACAAACAAATAGGCGTTGCTTCTATTGTGGTATACCGTCTCTCAGTAAGACTAACTCTGCATCATAATATTGTTGTTTCTTAACTTCCGCTACCAAGGACGATTCTTCTGTGTTTTTGACAATAACACCCCCATCTTCGGCATCCAGTAACTGAATCTGTAAGTCTTCCAACTATTATGGAGTCTTCGTCATTTCAATCCTATCAACCTGAATATGACTCAAGTTACCCATAGACTTGCGACTTAGCGCAACAACTACAACATTTTCCTTGCCTAGATGATACAAAATTCTAACATCATAATCTTTCAGCAATTCTAACCACCTTCTCTGGCGTAAATTCAACTCATTCTGCTGAAATAAATACTTGAGGCTCTTATGACCAGTGAAGATATCAACATGCACCTTGTATAAGTAGTGACGCCAAATCTTCAATGCAAATACCACTACGGCCAACTCGAGATCATGGGTAGGATAATTTTTCTCATGCTTCCTCAACTGTTTAGAGGCATAAGAAATGACCTTACTGTGTTGCACCAAAACACAACCTAGCCCTACTCTCGAAGCATCACAATAGACCACATAACCCTCAACACCCTCTGGAAGAATCAGGTCAGGTGTTGAAGTCAGCCTATCCTTCAACTCCTGAAAACTTTGCTCACATACCTCTGTCAACTGAACCTTAGCTTCTTTATGAGTCAACTTTGTCAATGGTGCAGAGATAGTAGAGAAACCTTCCACAAATTGGTGATAATAACCCGCTAATCCCATAAAGTTGCGAACCTCTATAGGATTCAAGGGCCCGGGCCAAGTCTTTACTGCCTCTATCTTATGACTATCCACTCTTATACCTTCAATTGTAATTACATGACCAAGGAAAGCCACAGATGTTAACCAAAACTCACATTTAGAAAATTTAGCATATAATCTATGTTCCTATAGAGTCTGTAATACTACTCTCAAATGATCTGCATGCTCAGCCTCAGATCGCAAGTAAATCAGAATATCATCAATGAAGACAATCATAAATACATCAAGAAAAGGCCTAAACACCCGATTCATCAGGTCCATAAAAGTTGTTGGGGCATTAGTAAGCCCAAATGACATCACTAAGAACACATAATGGCCATATCTAGTTCTGAAGGCAGTCTTGGGGATATCAACTTCCCTAACCCATAACTAATGGTACCCAGACCTCAAATCAATTTTTGAGAAGCATATGGCACCCTGTAACTTATCAGACAGATCATCAATCCTGGGAAGTGTGTACTTATTCTTAATCGTAACGTTTTTCAGCTGCCTGTAGTCAATACATTCTTAACGACCCATCTTTCTTTCGCACAAAGAGCACTGGTGCACCCCAAGGAGATACACTAGATTGAATAAATTTCTTCTCGAGAAGATCTCTCAACTACTCCTTTAATTCCCTTAGTTATGCTAGAGCCATTTTGTAAGGAGGGATCGATATAGGCTGAGTACCTGAAAGTAAATCAATAGCAAAATCAATCTCCCTTTAAGGAGGAATTCTAGGCAAATCCTCTGGAAAAACCTCGGGGAACTCATTTACAACAGAAATTGACTGGAGAGTCGCAGGCTCACATTCCAAGTTTCTTACCCAAAACAAGTGAGAAATACGACCTTTGGATATCAACTTTTTAGCCTTAAGGTATGAAATAAACTTACCTTTAGGCGTAGCGACATTACCTTGCCATTCCATGACTGGCTCGCTGGGAAAATGGAATCTGACAACCTTAGCTCTACAATCAACATTAGCATAACATGCCGCCAACCAATCCATACCCGTAATGACATCAAAATCAACCATTTCAAGCTTAACTAGATCAACTAAGGTTGATCTATCACATACCCTTACTACACAGTTCCGGTAAATTCGTCTAGCTAACACAGATTCCCCAATTGGCATAGAAACAACAAATGATATAGATAATAACTCAGGGACTATCTCAAACTGACTCGCAACCAATGGTGTAACATAAGAGAGTGTAGAACTAGTATCAAATAGGATATATACTGCACGAGAATAAATAATCAAAGTACCTATAACAACATTAGGTGAGGCCTCTTGGTCCTGTCGACCGCCCAAAGCATAAAATCGATTCTGGGTTTCCCCAGAACTAGAAACCTCTCTCCCTCTGCCTATTCCATGGCCTGCTGCTAGTTGAGGATCAGGTCTAGGATGTCAAACAGAGGATGATGAAGCAACCACTGATCGTGCCTGATCCGCCTCGACCCTATCTGAATAATCCCTCATAAAGTCCCCTAGCTGCCCACGATTATAACATATATTCTTCCTCTAACGACACTGACCTGAATAAAATTTCCCACACTGAGGATAAGGCGGCAATGGTGGTTGCCTATGCCCCGCTCGCTCTTGTCGTCGAGATCTAGATAGAGCTGGGTCTTGGTCTCTTCTCTATCCTTGAAACTGAGGTGGGGCACTCCCTACAGGCCTAGATGACTGCCTGGATGACTGAGCCCCTAGGCCACCCTGCAGCCCTCTGTAAGGACCAACAGTCTTAGATCTCTTTCGTTGCTCCTGTTGTCTCCGAGTATCTCGTAATTGATGAACTAAATCCTCCGTCCTTTGGGAAAAAGCCTGAATTCGTGCAATATCCATGTGCTCCGGAGTACATACCCCCAAACAATCTCGAGCTATATGAAGCCCCAATCCTAACACAAACTGATGAACTCTATCCTCCATCGTCTGAACCACATGTGGAGCATACCTGGCAAGAGAATTAAATCGAAGGAAATACTCATGCACAATCATACTTCCCTGCTCTAGGTGAAAAAGCTGCTCAACTCGAGCTTGTCGAAGCTCCCGGGGTAGATAGTGGTGCATAAAGGCCTTAGAGAACTCTTCCCACTCAGCTGGCGGTGCATCGGCTCCTCTAGAATGAGCCCAAGCCTCATACCACAATATAGCCACATCATGTAATCTGAAGGCTGTCAACTCTACTTCCTCAGTCGTTGTAGCTCGAATCACCTTTAACACCCTATAAGTCTGATCAATAAAGTCCTGAGGATCCTCGCTCGAGTCTTATCCAGTGATTATAGGAGGGCTCAAACTCAAGAACTCGCGGGCCCTAGAACTCTCAGTTGCCTAACCTCTATGTCTCTCCATCGCCTTCAATCGTCGCTCTTGACCTGCGGCTATACGAGCCATAAGCTTAACATCTCCCTCAAGACCCTATCCTTCCGGAACAATAGGAGGTACCACAGGTGAGGGAGGGTCTGCCACCCTACTACCCTCAGGTACTTCTGGTGCGGGAGGAGCTGGAGGTCTATTTGCCATTGCTCTAACCGATTTTGCAGGAACTGTAATACCTGGGACAGGAGACTCACTCTGAGCCTCTGACCTGTCTCCCTGATCAACTGGAGGGCGAGTAGTACCCTCTCAAATGGTTTTTCCAATCAACTTTGTAGTCGTCTTCCTTGTCACAGGCATACTCTAAAACAATAAAACGATTTAGATATCATACTACTTATGACCTCAACCTATAGCACGAACTATTAGCAAAAAAAGTGAAACAATTCCTAAATGTCCTATAGCCTCATAGTTATAAGTATGGTGCACAACATACCCATAATCAAGACTCTACTATACACGGCTTTGTGGACTCCCTATGACATGACTTCGCTCTGATACAAGTCTGTGACGCCCCAAAACTGCGGTAGGGCGCACTGGCACTCGATTCATGATTGATTGAGAAGACGGCTATATAGCATCTATAAATGTAATAATAAGGTTGACCAAGCCACATGTCACAACCTACCAAGATAAATACTAGACCCGTAATGCCTTGATAATAATAAATATGCAACCTGGAAAGCCGACAAGGCTACAATAAAGCTAAACAGACCAATGGAAAGCCAACATGACTACATAACCAACACTACTATACAAACTAGTCCACATCAGCCATTAAAGAGTAAACAAACTGAAATGCAAGGGACAGGGGCCCGGTCTACCCATGCTATACTCAAAACTCAATATAGCCAAACCTAGGATATGACTCCTGGAAGAGAGGAGCATACCACTATTCCGTTGAAGTCTTTCTCCTACTGCGTTTGATGATCTGAGCCTCAGCCTGTACCTGCAACACGATTGCAGGAAGGGTCCCAAGATGAAGGGACATCAGTACGAATAAAATGTACTGGTATGTAAGGCTGAAAACTATAAACATGTAAGATAAAAATGATAACTGGTCCAAAAATAAGGAATAGTAACAAACCTGAATCCTGAAAATAGAAACCTGACAATACCTCATTATTAAAGTGTAAATGTAACCATCTAATGCACAACAAAGACTAGAACTGAAATTCCAGCAGACAGCCGATCATAAAATATATATACAATTCATCCATCCAGTGTACCACACCAGGGTAAAATCCCTCCAGTCGGTGTACCACACCGGGGTAAAATCACAAGACCTCCTGTCGGCGTACCACACCGGGGTAAAATCAATAAATCTTAAACAAGATCATAAATGGAGATGATATGGCTTATACTGGACCAACTTTATACGTATATCATAGAAATGAAGAATACTAAACATGTGGCCTGCATAGGCATCCTTCATAATACATAACTGCAAGTGAGCACATATAACATGTAAAGCTAGAAAATAGCACTTAAATGCAAGTATTCAAAACTTGTATAAATCAAAAGGAACTCTGGATGACCTAAGTGTTTCAACAAGATTTATAGATCGTGTTTGAAGTACATTAGACCTCGGGGACTCGCTAGCTTGTGGTTCGGCATAAGGGAATGGGATTATGAAATATCCCCTTGGCCTGGCCTATTTCATAACAAACACATAAGGTAAAGGACAACCATAACTAGCCAATCCTAATTCAATAAGCTCGTCAGAAGGATCTGAGGCATGTCATGAGGCAGTGGACCCAACGACTCGATACCACAAGTCATGGTACGATGCCACGACCTGTTGGGTCGGTCGTCGGTCTGTCCGGGCAAGATTTCAGGGAAATTATTTTAAGGGTATTTTCGACCTTTCCTCATTTTTAGCCCCTAAACTACATCGTTTTGGTTATTTCCTAAGTGTAATAAGAGGAGTTAAGTCCCTATTGCATGCCCATTCTCATGTAAGGATTCTAGAGAGGTTTTGGGAGATTCAAGGCCTTCTTCCCCAAATTTTTCTTCAATTTCCTTATGGGTGTTCAAGGATCTTTTAGTTCATCTATTCCCAGGTATGTAGGGTTTTGAAATGGGTGGAATTCTTCATTACCCATGCCTAATTTCAATTAAAATAATGAATTCTCCTACTCAAATTCCATAGGGTTTTACCCACAGCATGTCAAAGTGATTTCTCCTTATGGGTTTGTTTTAATTGAGTTTTATTTACTGAAATATGGTTGATGGGTAGGTTTCATATTATTTTATTCAAAATTGTGTTTCAATCTTTTTAAATCTAAATTTCCCATTTATGGAAGTTCATGGAAATTATGATTAATGATGAATATTCATTATTTTAAGTTCATTGATTATGGAAATGCATGAATCCAAGTTACCCATGTTTATGAGTATATTTTTAAAGAATCAAGTATGATGAACTATTGGAAAATGCCCACATGATGAAGAATGATTTATGATTTTTTAAACGAATTTCATGATTTATCGATCTATGACGTTGGCCGATGAAAAGGGCCTTGATTCTTGGCTAAGTATATTTTAAAGGGGATAAATGATGATAAATGTTATATCTTAGACAATGAATTTCTATGCATGATGTTAATGATTTATGTATGAGTCTATATGCATGTTTCTGGGAGCCGTGTCTAGCATCGAGCAGCCCGGCATTCAAAGGACTACGCTGGTGTCTCATAACCCCGTGCCACCGTGGGTTGTAAATGTTATGATGTTCTGATGATAACCCCCTCAAATGTGATATCATGCCTTATGCAAAACCCTCTCCTGGCAAGCCAGGGTGAGCTCTTCCCACTTTAGCGAGATAGTGGAGCATCATGAAAGGCTCTACCATGATGGTGTCGGTTATGACGAGTCCTCCCATTGTTCCGCATGTTTTTGTGCATTGTTATGTTTATGTTATTGGCTCAAGTTATATTATGATAAAGTTATTTACAAATATGATAATGAGTGATTATGAATGATTTGAAAGTCTTGAGCCTTATGTTTTATTACGAAGAATTTTGATGCAAGCATGACGTCCTTTTTTTATGACTATTTATGAGTTTACTTTACTTTTAAAATGTCCGTTTTACTTACCTTACATACTCAATACATTCCACGTACTAACCGCATACTTTCTATGCTGTATCATTTCATCATATAGGGTTTGGATCTCAGGCTCTTCCTCATCCATAGTCCATCCCCGCCTACGATATCAGCTTACTGGTGAGTGCTCATGTTCCGAGGGCTGTTTTACAGACTTTCATTTTGGTTACATTTAGTTTTGGTTGGGTTATTTGGGGGTGTTGTCCCATCAACCCATCTTATGTATAGAGGCTTTCGGACAAGTATGTAGTATTCAGCTGTGTAAACGTTTGTATTTCTTGATGCTATATTATGATTATGTTTCCGCTATAGTTTTATGATTATTGTTTCGCTTATTTGAATGAGATTAGGTTTTGTATGCATGATCCATGGGTCGACTTGAGGTCTGTCGGGGTCCCTTTTCCCGTGTCTATGATCCGGGTATACGTTCGAGTTGTGACAAACTTGGTATCAGAGCAATAGGTTTGAAGTGTCCTAAGGAGTCTGAAATCCATGTTAGGGAGAGTCTTTTTCATGGGTGTGAAGCGTGCCACACCTATGACGAATAGGCTACTAAACATTTTAAGAAATGTTCTCTTCGTTCATATTCTATGTCGTGCGATGAAAAGCCTTTCCACCCTTATAATTCGTGCAATTTGCGATTTCAGAATTAGGCTCCTAGAAGAATGAACGGAAGGAGGAATAGAAATGATGAAGGCCACAGAGATGGCAATTATCATAGGCATAAGCAAGCCCCACCTGTTCTCGAGCCCAAGTCACTAGACCTACCTGCCCACGTCGAGTTTCGGGCAGGCGATTCAGATATTGGCACGGGCCTTGACCGCTCAGGTAAATCAGCAGGCTGTTGCATAAGTTCCACAAAATGGCAATGCGGCGGTGGCTCGGAGTAGAGACTTCTTGAGGATGAACCCTCTTGAGTTCACGGGATCGATGGTGGATGGGGATCCACAGGAGTTCATTGAAGGGGCCCTGAAGGTCACTCAGGTTATGGGAGTGACAAATGCGGAGTGTGTGGACTTTGCCTCTTATCAACTAAAGGAGGTCGGTTATATTTAATAAAAGCAATGGAAGGACAATAGGGCAGCGGGAGTGGGCCCTATAAGCTGGGAAGAGTTCCACATGGCCTTTCTTGACAGATTCTTCCCTTGGGAAATGAGGGCATTGAAGGCAGCTGAGTTTGTAAACCTCAAACAAGGAAAGATGACAGTGCTAGAGTATTCACTTGAGCTCAATCGCTTGTCGAAATACACCCCAGAGTTGGTGATGGATCAGAGGGTGTGGGTGAGTCGATTTGTTCATGGTGTGGCTGGTTATTTAGACAAGTATTGCAGGACTACCATGCTTCACCAGTATATGGACTTTCCTCACATAGTGTTGTACGCCCAGCAGATTAAGGCGGCTCATGCGAGGGAGAGAGAGGAAAAGAGGGCTCGGATAGATAGTCATGGGTTTTCACATCAGACGTCCAGCGGTGGCTACCGTCCACAGTTTCAGAAGAGGTCACTAGCCCCAGCACCATCATCAAATAGTGTTCCATCTAGACCCAAGAGTGATTAGAGGAGAATGCTTCAAGGTTGAGGGATTAGAGGGGCACCTAGTTAGAGTATACCTATCCAGCCTAGGGGAAGTGTGGAAAGAGTCACACTGGGGAGTGCCTGCTAGTTCGGATGTCTGTTTCGGGTGTGGTAGATCTGGGCACATGCGCCGAGCATGTCCATATGCCAGATAGTGTGATGATAGGGGTCTAGCATAGACCACAAGGACAGTAGCATCTCCATCCCATTCAGCTCCATAGGGAGCATCTACTAGTGGGGGAGGCAGTCAGTGTCAGAACCGATTCTATGCCCTTGCCTTGCGCTAGGAGCAGGAGACTTCACCAGACGTGGTCACTGGTATGTTGCATGTCTTTCGTATTGATGTTTATGCCTGTCTAGATTCAGGAGCTACATTGTCTTTTGTGACTCCATAAATCTCTAGTAGCCTTGGAGTTAGTCCTGAGACCTTGTCAGAACCATATTAAGTTTCTACCCCTGTCGGTGACTCGGTGGTAGTTGGATGGGTATATAGAGGGTGCTCGTCCATTGTGTTGTATAAGGTTACCTCCACAGACTTAATAGAATTGGCCATGACTGATTTTGACATCATTTTAGGTATGGATTGGTTGTTTTCATGTTATGCTTCGATTAATTGTAGGACCCATACCGTGGAGTTTCATTTTCCGGGTGAGTCAGTTGTGGAGTGGAAGGGTAGTTCGGCGGTGCCAACGGGTCGGTTTATTTTCTATATTAAGGCTAGGAAGATGATCTCTAAGGGGTGCATGTACCACCTAGTTAGGGTTAAGGATGTGGAGTCCGAAACCCTGACTATTCAGTCAGTTCCGGTGGTGTGCGAATACCCGGAGGTGTTTGCCAAGGATTTGCCAAGTGTTCCTCCAGAAAAGGAAATTGATTTCGGTATTGATCTATTGCCAGATACGCAGCCTATTTCTATCCCTCCTTACAAGATGGCTCCATCCGAGCTAAAGGAGCTGAAGGAGCAGTTGAAGGATATGTTGGACAAGGGCTTCATTAGATCGAGCCAGTCCCCATGGGGTACACCAGTTCTATTTGTTCGAAAGAAAGACGGTTCCCTTCACATGTGTATTGACTATTGATTGTTTAATAAGGTTATCGTTAAGAATAGGTACCCCTTACCCAGGATCGATGATCTGTTTGACCAGCTTTAGGGTGCCAAGTTCTTCTCCAAGATCGATCTCAGGTCCGGGTATCATCAGCTTAGAGTTCGGGAGAGTGACATACCGAAGACCGCTTTTAGGACTCAGTATGGTCACTAGTAATTTATTGTTATGTCTTTTGGGCTAACCAATGCTCCTGCAGCTTTTATGGACCTGATGGAAAGGGTGTTCAATCAATATTTGGATATGTTTGTGATCGTGTTCGTGATCGACATTCTTATATACTCCTGGAGCGAGGAGGAGCATGTCACTCATTTGAGAATAGTGCTGCGAACCCTCAAGGATCGTCAGTTGTGTGCAAAGCTTTGCAAGTGTGAATTTTGGATGAACTCGGTAGCATTTCTGGGTCATGTGGTATCGAGCGAAGGTATAAGGGTAGATTCCCAGAAGATAGAGGTGGTGAAGAATTGGCCTAGACCGGTGAATCCTTTAGAGATTTAGAGTTTCTTGGGCCTAGCTGGCTACTACCAGAGGTTTGTTGAGGGTTTGTCATCCATTGAAGCACCTTTGACTAAGTTGACTCATAAAAAGGTGAAATTCCAATGGTCGGATGCTTGTGAGAAAAGCTTCCAAGAGTTGAAGACCAGACTCACTTCGACACCAGTGTTGACATTACCAGAGGGTACCGATGGCTGTGTTGTCTATTGTGATGCTTCGAGAGTCGGACTGGGTGTGTGTTGATGCAGCGTGGGAAGGTAATAGCATATGCCTCGAGACAACTGAAGGTCCATGAAAATAATTACCCGAACCATGATTTTGAGTTGGCCGCGGTGGTGTTTGCATTAAAGATATGGCGGCATTAGTTGTATAGGGTCCATGTGGATGTATTTACGGATCACAAGAGCTTGCAGTATGTGTTCACACAGAAGGATCCAAATCTTCGGCAAAGGAAGTGTTTGGAATTACTTAAGGACTATGACATGAGTGTCCTTTACCACCTAGGCAAGGCGCACTTAGTAGACTCTCCATGGAAAGTGTGTCCCACGTGTATGAGGGAAAGAAGGAGTTGGTGAGGGACGTCCACCGACTTGCAAGGCTGGGAGTTAGATTAATCAATTCGACTAATGGCGAGGTTGTTGTGCATAAAGGGTCAGAATCGTCATTGGTAGTTGGTGTTAAATCCAGACAAGATGAGGATCCAATATTGAGGAATCTTAAGGAGGCGGTGCGGAAAAAAAAAAGCGGAGGTTTTCTTCCAAGGGGAGATGGTGTACTACGATACCAGGGTCGACTATGTGTTTTGGACGTTGATAATTTGAGAGTTCGAATATTGCATGAGGTACATGGTACCAGATATTCTATTCATCAAGGATCCACGAAAATGTATCGGGATGTATGAGAAATCTATTGGTAGGATGGTATGAAGAAAGATATTGCGGAGTTGGTAGCCAAGTGTCCAAACTGTCAACAAGTGAAATTCAAACATCAAAGGCCTGGAGGAACACTTCAGGATATCAGCATCCCCACTTGGAAGTTGGAAGAGATTAATATGGATTTTGTTACAGTCCTACCTCGTACTCGCCGACACTATGACTCCATTTGGGTGGTGGTGGAAAGGTTAACTAAGGCTGCACATTTCCTACTAGTCAAAACCACAGATTCAGCAGATGATTATGCTAAGTTGTATGTTCGGGAGTTAGTTCGACTTTATGGCGTGCCCTAGTCTATTATTTCAGACCGAGGTACTCAGTTTACTTCTCAATTCTAGCGTTCTTTTCAAAAAGGACTTGGGATGCAAGTTAAGCTCAGTACAGCCTTCCATCCGCAAATAGACAGCCAAGTAGAACGAATCATTCAGGCCTTGGAGGATATCTTGAGGGCATGTATTATGGATTTTAAAGGTAGTTGGGATGATCATTTGCCCTTGATCGAGTTTTCTAATAATAACAGTTACCACTCCAGTATTCAGATGGCACCTTTCGAGGCTCTCTATGGGTGGAGGTGTAGATCTCCCATCGGATGGTTCGAGGTTGGTAAGGCAACTATGATAGGCCTGGACTCGGTTCATGAGGCGATGGTGAAGGTTTAGTTGATAGGGGACCAGTTGAAAATCGCTCAGAGTCGTCAGAAATCGTATGGTAATGTGAGGAGAAGAGATTTGGAGTTTGGTGTGGACAACTGGGTATTTCTAAAGGTATATCCCATGAAGGGAGTCATGCACTTTGGGAAATAAGGTAAACTCAGTCCCCGCTATATTAGTCCCTATCGGGTTGTGAGGAAAGTTGGTAAGGTGGCGTATGAGTTTTACTTTCCATCGGAGATATCTTCGGTTCATCCTGTCTTTCATGTGTCACTTTTGAAGAAGTTCTTGGGTGATCCAGTCTTGGTAGTTCCGGTAGAAAGCATTGGGGTGAAAGACAGCCTCAGCTATGAAGAAATTCTGGTGGAAATCTTAGATCGTCAAGTATGTAAGCTAAGGAACAAAGAAGTAGCTACAGTTAAAGTAGTATTGAGGAACCAGCATGTTGAGGGAGCTACGTGGTAAGCCGAAGTGGATATGATGGCTAAATACCCACATTTGTTCCCTACCGTCTCAATTAACTTGAGGTATCAGTTTTGCCCTTTGACTTTATTAGTTTTCATGTTTAGTTTATGTGTGAAAGTTTCTTTTATGTGTATGAATGCATATGTGAAGCATGAGATCAGTTCAGCTATGTGGTTGAACTCGTAGGTAGTCATTCCGTAAAAATTTCTGTTAAAATTGTCAATATATACCATTGATAAATTGTATGTTTTTGTTTGCTGCTTGTTTCCTACATTCGAGGACGAATGTTCCCAAGGGGAAGATATTACAATACCCTGGAAATACCTAAGAATATACCCGGGAGTTAAAATTGAAAAGTGTAGAAAAACTGGCAAAATATCACAAAACGGATGACCCTACGACTCGTGGTAGGATACCACGGGTCGTCATATAAAGTCGTGGTTTGGGAATTCTGGGAAGCAGTGGTGACAACGGACGGTGTAATGACTCGTTGTCAGGAATAATGAGTCGTTGTTACCAGTCGTTAGAAGGACTGAACTTAGGTTGAGGAGGAAGCAACGGGCCATCCCACAATCCGTGCTGAGAGACAACGACTCGTTGTTTCAAGCCATTGCTTGTTGGTTGAAGTTTCCAGTGCATTCAATGGATGGATACCACAACTCGTTGGGTTCCACCATGAGTCGTGGTGAGGCTCGTGGAAAGAGAGGTTAGATTGGGGCAAGGGGCTGACGACGGTTGATTCAATGACCCGTGGTTTGTTGTAACGACTCATCCTGTCGTGTCGTGGGAAGGATCTGAGGAACGTCATGACGCAGTGGACCCGACGAATCGATATTGCAAGTCGTGGTATGATGCCACGACCCGTTGGGTAGGTCATTGGTCTGTCCGGGCTAGATTTCAAGGAAATTATTTTAAAGATATTTTCGACCTTTCCTCAATTTTAGCCCCTAAACTACGTCATTTTGGTTATTTCTTGAGTGTAATAAGAGGAGTTAAGTCCCTATTGCATGCCCATTCTCATGCAAGGATTCTAGAGAGGTTTTTGGAGATTCAAGGCCTTCTTCCCCAAATTTTTCTTAAATTTCCTTGTGGGTGTTGAAGGAGCTTTAAGTTCATCTATTCCCAGGTATGTGGGATTTTAAAATTGGTGGAATTCTTCCTAACCCATGCCCAATTTCGATTAAAGTCATGAATTCTCCGACTCAAATTCCATGGGGTTTTACCCAAAGCATGTCAAAGTGATTTCTCCTTATGGGTTTGTTTTAATTGAGTTTTATTTACTGAAATATGCATGATGGGTAGGTTTCATATTATTTTCTTCAAAATCATGTTTCAATCTTTTTAAATCTAAATTGTCCATTTATGGAAGTTCATGGAAATTATGATTTATGATGAATATTCATTATTTTAAGGTCATTAATTATGGAATTGCATGAATCCAAGTTACCCATGTTTATGATATATTTTGAAAGAATCGAGTATGATGAAGTATTGGGCAATGCCCACATGATGAAGAATGATATATGATTTTTGAAACGAATTTCATGATTTATCGATCTATGACGTTGGCCGATGAAAAGGGCCTTGATTCTTGGCTAAGAATGTTTTAAATGGGATCAATGATGATAACTGTTATATCTTAGCCAATGAATTTCTATGTATGATGTTAATGATTTATGTATGAGTCTATATGCATGTTTCTGGGAGCCGTGTCTAGCACCGAGCAGCCCGGCATTCAAAGGACTACGCTGGTGTCTCATAACCCCGTGCCACCGTGGGTTGTAAATGTTATGATGTTCTGATGATGACCCCTCTTGGCAAGCCAGGGTCGGCTCTGCCCACTTGAGCGAGACAATGGGGCATCATGAAAGGCTCTACCATGATGGTGTCGGTTATGACGAGTCCTCCCATTATTCCGCATGTTTTTATGCATTATTATGTTTATGTTATTGGCTCAAGTTATATTATGATAAAGTTATTTACGTATATTATAATGAATCTTTATGAATGATTTGAAAGTATTGAGCCTTATGTTTTATTATGAAGAATTTTGTTGCAAGCATGACATCTTTCTCTTATGAATATTTATGAGTTTTACTTTACTTTTAAAATGCCCATTTTAATTACCTTGTATCCTCAGTACATTCCACGTACTGACCGCATACTTTCTATGTTGTATCATTTCATAATACAGGGTTCGGATCTCAGGCTCTTCCTCATCCGTAGTCCATCCCCGCCTACAATATCAGCTTATTGGTGAGTCCTCATGTTCCGAGGGCTGTTATATAGACTTTCATTTTGGTTACATTCAGTTTTGGTTGGGTTAGTTGGTGGTGTTATCCCATCAAACCATCTTATGTATAGAGGCTTTCGGACAAGTATGTAGTATTCAGTTGTGTAAACGTTGGTATTTCTTGATGCTATTTTATGATTAAGTTTCCGCTATAGTTTTATGATTATCGTTCCTCTTATTTGAATGAGATTAGTTGTTGTATGCATGATGGGTCGACTTGGGGTCCCTCGGGGTCCCTTTTCCCATGTCTATGATCCGGGTATACATTCGGGTCGTGACACATTTTCTCCTAGTTTCAACACCTAATCAAAGATGGATATATAGGCAGTCTGAATAGATTTTGGAACGCAGAAAACTCCTTCAAAACCTTGCCAAAACGAGCTCCAAAACAGCCCCTAGTACACTAGGCAAAGTAATCTCAACTTTTCTTATGATTTTCTTGAACTTTGCTTGATGTTCCTCCTTGATTTTGTTTGTCCTAGCTGCTGGAATTGAGAGAGAAATGGAATCCTTAGCAAGCTGGTCGATTTAGATTTAGCTGAAAATGTTTTCTATATGTGAAAAATCAGATTTTAAGTAAATAGGGCGATGGAGGCGCTAGGGCGTCATGCCCGTGTCACTGCTCATGATGCTTCGGTAAAATGCCCATAACTTCTTACTCCGAACTTTGATTGACAAGCGGTTTGATGTTCTGTAAACTATACTCCAAGATCTTTAATTTGATAGGTCGTAGGGCTTCTAATTCATTATATATTGGGATATATGGTCATTTAAAGATTACCCTTACTTATGAACTTCACATACTCTTTGTTTTTCCGTTCATACACATTTCCCTTATCATCTACGAGCAATATACAACCCATACTTCCCTTAACCTAGCATACAAACATCAAATAATCACCAAAAGAATTTTCTAGGGTGTAATAACAATGATCCTACCATCTGGATCCACTATGTTTTTAACTCGGCCCCCTTCGATCATCAACTCGAGAAATTATTTTATTCAAGAAGATAAATATAGTTTCGAAAAATTTAAATTATTATGCCTACGTCATCAAGCCTCTCTAATGATCGGACTGATCGTTACATCAGTACCAATCAAACAACCATTCATCATCGAATGGCCCAAAGTGTTATGTAGGGTTCTTCTATCGCCTCGCAGTCTACTCCTCACTGGATCACAGTCACGGGATCCCCAACTGTACTACAGTCTGTTGTTTCTGTTTTTGGTTCTTTAACCAATTATTTCCATTAGACTTTGATTCCCAATGTTTCAAGACGCTAAAATAGGTGCATTAGCCAACATATGAAATTCCATTCCCTAGTTTCAATCATCCTGTGCCCCATTTTTCAGTGGAAGGAAATTCCACGAATGCGACCTCTAGTCGCTATTTTCGTATTGGGACGACTCATCTAATCTCTTCTCTCTCGAATTTCTCACTTGTGACTCAAATTCTCCGCTTATTGCCTATGCAATCCTTACGTAAACTTTACCTTTTATAGTTCTCCTCTTTTTGCAGGACTCAGGTCGTTCTTGAAATTTTTGAATACGACACATCACTAACTTAGACTTATCTGCTGCAGCGATGCATTATTTGTAATAGCAATAATGAGTCTGTTATAGCAGAACCATAATTATATTTAAAAGGCCAGAGGATAGTTTTTGCTTTCATTCTCACCCTTTCAACATAAAAGTTTCGCAAATCCTCTCAATCCTCCGGCGATTTTCCTCGGCTTACTCAGGTACTCTTCACTCCTTACTCCTTTATTGCCTGTTTTCGCTCAATGGCTATGTTTTTATTCCTCAATGAACTATTTTGGGGGGATTATTGGGGTGGGGAGGTCTCTACTTCTTTTTCACATTTGAGGGTTGATTCATGAAGCATTCTTAGTTTCCTTACATTATCAAGTGTTTCTCTCTATTCTTTGCATGTTATTGACTACTTGTATAGAGGTTTTGCACTAGAATTGAGGGTGTTTGGGTAGGGTGGTGGTTTTCAACTTGTTTGAGCTCCTACGGCTCAAGGGAAGTAGCTATTAGGTTAAAAACTAGTTGTAGGGAGAAAATGGAGGTTGAAAATTTGTCCTCCATTGTTGGGGTCGAGGGTCTGTCGAGGATGATGACTCCCTTAGTAGCGAGTCCTCTATCACTAAAGTGGGCCCATCATAGTGGTTCTCTACCACCATAGCAGACTCGTTGTAGCAAATTCCTTCCCGCTACAATGATCCCTCTTTAGAAAGAATATTGTCTACCCCTGTCATCCCTTTCCTTGTGTATTTATCTAATAGTTTGATTTGTTCATAGGATTCCACCATGTCTAGTAGTGACAATAGCCACACCTATGGGTACATTTGATTTTTTACCGACTAGTTCCAATTTTGGCATAATGAGCAGGTGGCCAAGGGTCAGTTGCACGAGAAGGGGTTCATTATGCAGGACATGGCGGAGAAGGAGCCGGAATTTTATGCCCAACTCCAGGAGATGGGGTGGGTCCTACTGGTCGAGGAGCCATACAAGGCCACGAGAATTGGGTAAGGGAATTCTACTTCAATCTCCCCACAGTGAATTAAAATATAGGGGACCCGACGACCTTTATCCGAGAGATGCAAATTAGCCTCAGTGCCACCTCGATCAATGAGGCATTGTGTCTGCCCAATCCCCTAGAGGCCAATCTAAAAGCCAAGGATACGGACGATACGGGAGGTGGCTGGGGGATACTCTAGTGGTGGAGGAGCACGAGGCCTCATCTCATTAGGGCATCACCCGCACTTTCATTAGGGGTACCCACTTCACTATTGAGGCCCAGCGATGGCTCAATTAGTGTGTCACAAACCGAGCATGGACCTCGAATCTTGACAGGAGACCTAGAACCATGAATGGCTCCAAGCTAACCTATTGGTACATACATAGCATGAATAAAGGCGTATCTAAAGAGAAAAGTAAGACATAAAAATAACACAAGAGGAAGTCTGGGATATATAACATAAAAACATGAGAAAGAACACAAGTCAACGACAATGATAATCTACTACATAACTATTTGAAACCTATTAACATAAGATGAGCTGATGGGATGACACCCCCGACTAGCTCTCTAAGTTCGAAACTTAAAGTCATAGACATAAAGCATAAACTGATAAATGTCCTTGGAAGATGAGGGCTCACCCAGACGGGAATTGAGCTAGCCTGATACAGGACGGGGGTAATAATGAGGCTGAGACTGATCGCCTGAGCCTATTTCATGAGATGATATAGCATAGAGTATGTGGTTAGTACTTTGAATGTATTGAGTATGTAGAGAAAGTAAAACATTCTAACAAAATTATAGTCTGAAATCATGAATATAAAATAAGAGAATAAGGACAACATGCTAAAATCCATATTCTTGAAGTAAACATAATCATGAGATATTCTTCATAAGCTGAGCATAATGACCCAAGGTTTAGAAATAGAAATTATGTTCTGTACCATACTTGAAATCATAAGTGAAAACTCATAAGCTGATCAATGGTTCAAATATGTTATAAAACATAATATTACAAGACATGAACATGAGTAACATAAAGCATGAGGAACAATAAGAGGCTTCATCATAATCGATACCATCACAATAGAGCTTACGTGATGCCCCAACTATCTCGATCAAGTTAGCACAACGTCCTAAGCCTTGCTAGGGCAAAGAAAGATGAAGGTGTGATATCACTGGTGTGGCCTTGGGGTGGGGGAAACACTCTCTTGAGAGGTCTCGAATATGAGTATATACCTACGGTTGCGCGTAGTTATAAGACATGGGTCCTCGAAATTCCTGGCCTACTTGGTGCTAGACAATACTCCGAAAATATGCATATTACTCATAATCATGATATCAAAACATATCTTAAATCTGTTTCTTAGGGGTCTTGACTCCAAATATCTCTATAAAAAAATTTTTGTAAGCCTTGGCAAAAGATCATGGGAAACATACTTGACTTTACATGGGCTTGCCCAAATCATGAAATCATACATACTTGAGTAATGCTTCATAATTCAAAATCATGGAATCATAAATTTAAGAATTCGTAAACATTCATGCATATTTTGATAATTCATCATACTAGAAATCATAGGCTCATGAGCTTTAAATTCATAAATCATGCATAGTAGGAAAAAATCATCATAAACTTGAAATCATCAATTCATTAGGAATTTGAGAGTTAAATCTTCCCTATTAACCATATCTCATCAAATAGAACATGAGAGAATTGAACCCATAGGGATATATGGACAATTGCATGGAATTGGGTTTAACCCTAAAATTTCACAAATTAGAACTTGAAAAGTAGAGATCATGGAATTTAGCTTGAAAAGGTCATGAGGGTGGAAAGATTTGCCCAATTCATAGTCCTATATACCTGAGCTTGAAGAATCTTCAACTTAATTAGATGCTCAAAGGGAATTGAGATGAAGAAGTTGATGAAACCCTAGCCCCTCTTGAGGGGATTTGATCTTCACTGAGGGGTGTTAAGAGTAGAATGAGGGTTTAAGATAACTAAAACCCTTAAAAATACTTTAGGAGGCTTTAAATGACTTAATTTAGGAGTTAGAAGCTTAGAAATTATGAAAATACCCTTAAAAATCTGACTGGAAAAATCACACTTGCAGACTCAATGAGTGACCCGATGACCCATTAGGAGACTTGACGGGTTTTCACTTGACTCGTTGCCACTAGCCAATTCTTTTTCAATTTTTTGATCTTTTCTTGATGCCTCAATTGACGATTTGTTGCGTCACTTAATGGGTCACTTAACCCGTCGAGACTCTTTGAAACTTAACTTTTCTCTCCTTTATTGAACCTAATGACTCACTAACGAGTCGTTAGGTGGCCTAATGAGTTATTTGATGACTCATTCTATAATCAGGTGCAGTTTCTTTTATTTTCTCCATTTCAGCCCTTGGGTATAATCCAAGGGAATTTTGGGGTATTACATTATCCCCCCTGGCTAACATTCATCCTTGAATGTAGATTAAGCATACTAGAAGGCTAAGGAAAGAATTCCAATCCCGAATTTGAACAACCGTACCTGAAAACTAATGGGGTGACTGACTCTGGATCGATTTACATGACTAAACTGATTCCATGAAACATACATGCATGATATGAAATTAAAGGAACATTAGAGACATTAACTCGACATGAAACTGGATAGACTACTAAGAAGGATACTGGTACCTCATGCTGGAACTGGGAGATGGAAGGGAAAAGATGTCGATATTCAGCCATATATCTGCTTCGACTTCCTATGGAGCTCCCTCAACAAGTTGATTTCTCCACAAAACATTCACTGAAGCTACTTCCCTGCTACTCAGCTTCTGAACCTGATGATGGAGGATCTCAATTGGAACCTCTTCATAGGTAAGGCTATCCTTCGCCCCAATGCTTTCTACCGGAATAACGAAAGTTGGATCACCAATGCACTTTTTCAGCAGAGACATATGGAAAACTAGATTCACCAAAGCTAACCCCGCTTGGTAGCTCCAAATCATATGCCACCTTTCCAACTTGCCTCAGAATCCTATAGTGACCATCCTATCAGGGACTAATCTTCCCTTTCTTATCGAACCTCATAACTCCTTTCATAGGAGACATCTTTAGAAACATCGAATCATTGACCTTGAACTAAAGCTCTCTCCTCCTAATATTTGCATAAGACTTCTGACGAGTCTGAGCTATTTTTAGCCCTTCCCTAATAAGCGAACATTCTCCATGGCCTTATGAACTGAATTTGGCCCTATCAACTAGCCTCACCTATCTCGAACCATCCAATAGGTGATCTACATCTCCGCCCATAATGAGCTTCAAATGGAGCAATCTAAATGCTGGAGTGGTAGCTGTTGTTATAGAAAAACTCCATCAGAGGCAAGTGATCATCCCAACAACCCTTGAAATCAATCATACACACTCTCAACATGTCCCCAAGAGTCTGAATGGTCCGCTCGACCTGACTATCTGTCTATGGATGAAAAGTTATGCTAAGCTTCACCTGAGTACCAAGGCCCTTCTTAAACAAAGTCCATATTGATCTCTTCCTACTTCTACATAGGAATGCTGATGTCCTAAAGCATCCCTCTAGGTCTCTGATGCTCAACCTTCACCTGTTGGAAATTCATACACTTAGCCACAAATTCCGCAATGTCCTTCTTCATGTCATTCCACCAATAGACTTCCCGTAGGTCACTATACATCTTGGTGGTACCTGGATAGATAGAGTACCGAGAGCCATAAGCCTCGCTCAACATCCTCTATCATGTCATCTATAGCTGGAACACATAATCGGCCCTGATATTTGAGTATACCATCTTCCCCTTGGGAGAAAACCTCCACTTTCTGATTTTGAACTGCTTCCTTCAACATCACTAGGATAGGATCCTCATCTTGCCTTGCTTTAAATTTTGTCACCAGTATAGATTCTGACCCATTCTGAACAATAACACCACCATCCGACTAATCTATAAAGAAAACTCCTAATTTAGCAAGCCTATGGACATCCTTCACCAACTCCTTTCTCCCATTCTTGACATAGGACACACTCTCCATGGATAGCCTACTAAGAGCATTCGCGACTACATTGGCCTTTCCTGGATGATAAAGGACACTCATGTAATAATCCTTGAGAAGCTCTACCCACCTCCTCTGCCAAAAATTCAAGTCCTTCTGAGTAAACACATACTATAGGCTCTTGTGATCCGTGAACACATCCATATGCACCACATATAAATAATGCCTCTTAATCCTTAAGGCAAACACCACTGCTACTAACTCTAGGTCATGCGTTAGGTAATTCTTTTCACATGTCTTAAGATTTTTCGAGGCATATGTAATGACCTTATCATGTTTCATCAGCACACAACCCAGACCAACCCTAGAGGCATCACAATATACAACAAAACCATATGTGCCATCCGATAGGGATCAATATTGGGGCTGAAGTGAGTCGGGTCTTTACCTCATGAAAACTCTTCTCACAAGCATTCGACTATTGAAAATCGACCTTCTTCTGGGTAAACTTATTCAACAATGCTGTAATGGATGAAAAATCCCTCTGTGAACCATGTTGGGCATAATCTTATGCCTATTTTCCATATTTTTACCCAAATTTTGCCATGTTTTGAGTTTATAATCCCTATAAAATGTATGAATTCATATTTTCATGTGTCTTGTGAGCTAATGAATGTTTCTAGATATTTTTGAGCAGGAAACCAAGTAAAAAGGACCCAAAAATTACTCAAGGTATGAAGAAGAAGAGTTTGTGAAATTCATCCTGGGTTGTGGCTGGCGTGGCATGCCCAACACTTCTGTTTCAGAGAAAAATGCATCAAAGTTGGTGCTATGGATAGCGTGTGGAACCAAGTTTCTTGGCTTTAGAGATGAGAATTTTGACTAACACCTTGGCGAGATGGATAGCGTAGAGCCTAGAAGCATTCTAGACTCAGGAACTTTTTCTAACATTCTGGAGCTATGGATAAAGTGGGGCTCCAGAAGGGTCCTCAAGCTCAGAAATTTGACTAACACTCTGGTGCTACGGATGGAGTGGGGCACCTGAGATATTTTGAAGTGCAGAAATTTGGCTAACTCCTTGGTGTTATGGCGGGAGTGAGGTGTCCGGGTCCGTTCTTCAAAGGAAATTTGACTAACTCCTTGGGGTTGTGCATGAGGTGGCGTGCTAGACCCTTCTGGATGTGATTTTGCTTATTTTTAAGCAAAATACTTGAGGGAAAAAGAGCCATTTGAAGGCTCTCTCTCTCTCTCTCTCTCT
>JACEIK010001166.1:9587-21850 GCA_018107945.1 Datura stramonium
TGGATATTCATTGGATAAACTTGTAACTGGATATACTTGGGATTGAATGAGT
Source organism: Datura stramonium (assembly GCA_018107945.1). Lineage (NCBI taxonomy): Eukaryota > Viridiplantae > Streptophyta > Magnoliopsida > Solanales > Solanaceae > Datura > Datura stramonium. Next base: position 9,640 of record JACEIK010001166.1, read on the forward strand.
TTGCAATAAGATAAGTTCTTAATGTGTGTTTGTATTATAGTGAATGTCCAAGTTAGAATTATTCTTCCCCTATAAATATAGGGGTTCTCCATTCAATATAAATCATCTATTTAACCCTTCAAGAGAATCCCTCAAAAGAAATAATAATTATTCTTTCTTCTCTCTTTCTCTACAATATTATTCCGCTTGTTTTATTATTTCATAACATAATTAAAAAAATTTTTATTATTTTTATAGATGCAATAACCTTCATTGAAAATTTGATTGAAAATTCATCTCCACATATAGCGCTCCGGAAAAAATATTCACTATCTTGTAACAATTTGCAAGTTGATTTGAATTCCCCTTAAACCTGCCTTCAACCTCGTCAAATTATTGATTATACCCTTGGCTAAACCATTGGCTCTGATAGCAATTTAAAGGAAATAAAAATATTTAACAAAATAATATAGCTTGTGAAAGATTCAACATGACTATATAGTAGAAACTTATCAAATTAGGGAGAAAAGTAGGAGACTTTACTCAATAACTTATAAACTCTTAAATCTCACTACAAGAAAATATTTTACAGAGCACCCTATGTATAATACTAGAAGATCAAATTAGACTAGGACTGAAATATCTTTTCCTATATAACTTTGACAAATAAATCCTATCTAGACATGAATTAAATAAACTATCAAATATTAAATCCTAAATAATTTTGAATTACTAATCTTGATTTAGTTCCAACAATGAATATAAGCACCAAAACAAATATGGGGTCAACACATATATATTATTGGATTTATTGTGCAAAAATATACAACTAATAACTGTATATAAGAGTGTGCACAATTCGGGTTGGTTCAAATTTTTTAAATATCAAATAAATTAATTATATCAGGTTTTAAATCTATAAACCAAATCAAGTCAAAAGTCAAATTTTTTAACCTCAGATTTTTTTAAAATTTTTTGGGGTCAACCTCGAATTTTTCAGATTTTATTTCGGATAAAGTCTTCATATAAAATATAAAACTTATACTTGAGATATTTCTTTAATTTTAGTATTATACAACTATCTAAGGTGTTTTAATATTACAAAAATAACACAAAACATAAAATGAGTAATAACATTGTACTAGTATTCAACCAAAAAAATAAATGAAATTGCATTAAAAAAATATCGCCAATAAATAATTCATAATGAAAATGATTATACCCTAAAAATACTAAGTTATGCCAAAAAAAAGTATGAGTTATAAGTATTAATTACATAACTAAACATTAAAGAAAAATTAAGTTATGTATTTTAACTTTAAATTAACCTGCAACTTAAAGAAAAAAATATCTAATATTATTCTCATTCATTTTGTTGAAATCATTTTTTCTGTTAGTATTAATATTGATTTGGTTTTTATTTGGGCGTTATCTGAGTTAATAATATGTATCGATGAGCTATAAAACTTAAATCATTCAAAATTCTAAGTCCAAACTTGCAATAATATATGTTAAAGACAAAAACAATAAAACAATTTTAAAAGTATTTATAAATTACATAAAATATTTATAAAAAATTATATACATATAATGTAAGGTTGGTTTGGTTTGCTTTGGCTTTTTATAGTTAAATCCAGATCCTAATCAATTATGATCGAATTTTTTTTAACACCAAATCAAATCGAACCAAACCACTAGTCAATTTTTTGGGTTTGATTCGGATAATTGGGTTGTTGCGGTTTATCGATTTTTTTTGTATACCCCTAACTGTATATGTCTAAGAATATTTTAAAGATTGTATATTGACCAACTGTAAACTGGTCTAGACAGGGCTCCAACATACCCATATGTAATATATACATAGCAAAAAAATAGGGCTCATGATGGCGAGAGCCTAACATTGGTCCCTACCTCGTATATCAATTATATTAACAAAAAAGAATAATAAATAAGAGGAATATAAACCTAACCTCTAATCCTAACAGTCGTTACAAATTAAAGTATAAAAGAACATATTTTTACAATGGTAAAAAATTTGACATTAATCTATACCGCGTGTATTATTTATATTAACAAAAAAACATAAAAGAGAGGAACATAAACCTAATCTCCAAAAGTAATGTTGGTTACACTAGTGAAAGATCAAGTTGGCATGAGTTACTAGGATAACTAATACCATAAAACTAAGATAGGAGGATTCTTCCTATTTACAGTTGGTCCTATTTATTTAAATTAAATAAGGGAGACTTTGTAGATTTTTTTTTGTTTGTTAGATATTTGCTCAATTGGAACTTAGTGGGGATTCAATTAAGTGAATTCAGACTGCTTAAGACTATTAAAGAGGAAAACATCTTCTAACATAATTTTTTTAGGACTAAAATCCAAAACTTTTTTTATTTAAAGATGAACAAATCCTATTCATCTTATCGTACAGTTGCTGATTAAGAATAAATGTTCTTCAGTGAAGCTATAAGTTGTTTGGACAAAAGCATAGTGACAACAAAGAGATACATAATGTGAGTTCTCAACAACAAAAAAAGTGTTTGCAATAAATTTTCGAATGCTGAAAATTAATTGGAATCAAAATAAATAGAAGAAGAAGTAATTTTTTATTGATGAATCTTGTGAATACAATTCTGTTCCTCCCTTGATTCTTCTCTCTGAATGTTCTTCATAATTAGAGAGTTGTTAGTAGCATATTTCTCGAAAGTAGGATGATATGGATCACATAGCAATGTATTTAATCGCCGTGAAAGAATTTTGTGAATCTTCTTGATGTATTTAATTATCAAGAAAAAATCAGCCATGTCTTGATATCTTTGTGAATATTTCAGAAGTTTATCGGATTTCGAGATGCCTCTTCAAGAAAATATATGTCCTTTCATAGGCGTAAGCTAGGGTTTAGGGTAAAGTAGCCTCCAAGAAATCCTAATTGACCTTAGAGTTTGAAGATGGATTGGACTCGTCTTGTAGAGTTCTATTTTGAAACTAGTAAAGCTCATCTTGTAGAATCCAATTTTAAATCAAGTACATCTCATCTTGTAGAATCTTGTTTTAAATACAATAAAATTTTGAAGTCTACAAATTTCCCCACTTCAAGGCTTGTTGGAATGTAGATTTACCGAAACTCAAAGAAGAGAGTTGAAGTACCCATAAAAATGGATTTCCATCTTTGTATTTTTTTGCTCCAAATTTTGCGGATTTGATTTGTGAGAGAAGAGATGAATGACAGATATGATCCCACAAGGCGTGGCAATTTATTTGCAACAAATTTTCGACTGCTGAAAATAAACTACAATCAAAATAAATAAAAGAATTTATTTTATTGATGAACCTTGGAGAATTATTTTGTTCCTACCTTGATTCTTCTCTCAGAATGTTCTTCATAATTTTGGGGCAGTTATCCGTGCATTTCTCAAACACAGAATGATATGCATCGCCGGTGTTGTACATGATCCCCATGACATAATTTTGGGAATCTTCTTGATGTATTTGATTATTAAGAAGAGTTCAGCCATATCTTGATTTCTCCGTGAATATCTAGAAATTTATGGGATTTTGAGATGCCTCTTCAAGGGAATATGTATCCTTTTTTATAGGTGTAAGCTAGGGTTTTAGGGTAAAGTAGCCTCCAGAAAGCCCTAAATAACCTTAGAATTTGAAGATGGATTGGACTCGTCTTGTAGAGTCCTGCTTTAAACCTGGTAAAGCTCATCTTATAGAATTCTATTTTAAACCAGATACAACTCATCTTGTAGAATCCTATTTTAAATATAATAAAATCTCGATGTCTACATATAGAGTTATATATGAGTTATTACTATTTTTATCAGATTATCAATCGTAGAAATTTTATATAGTTATCTTATAAAGAAGTTAATTCTATCATAGTTGAATATATAAATTAAACTCCGCTGTGATTTTCTTATAGATAACCTAATTGTATCAAAGTTCTAGGATAATTAGGGTGTGTTTGGTACGTAGGAAGATATTATTTAGAAAATATTTTTAAAATTTTCTCATGTTTGGATTTTCAAAATATATTTCTAGGAAACCAAAAAAATAATGAAAATGACTTTTCTAATGAAAGTGGAAAAACATGTTGTGTAAGTGACATAAGTTCATTGTCTTTTTCCCACCGACTCAACACCCTCAACTCTCACCTCTTAACCATCCCACCTTGAGACCTCTCTCCCAATTCCTAAAAAATAAGTAAGAAATCTGCCTATTTTTGAAGAAAATATTTTTCATGAAAAATATTGAATATCGGAGATATTTTAATGTTATAAAATATCTTATTTCTCACATTCATTATGATGAATATGACCTTTATTTCCATTAAAGCTTTTGTAACATCATTCTTATTATTCATGTGTTATTCATGATCTTCACTAGTTATTTGCAAAATCCTTTTGGAGTAACAAAGAAGGGTGTAGGCACAAGCATTGAGTCTGTGGATCAAGATGTGTTTTCCAAAGGAAGAAGGTGGTCTTGAATTTAAATCACTGTTTGATATATCTAAAGCATTATTTGCCAAGTTGTGATGGATTTTCAGGACTATAAAATTCATGTGGATCAATTTTATATGGAATAAATACTGCAAGAGGTTTAGACCCCAAATAGTAGAATGGAAAGGAGGTTCACAGTTTTGAAAACACATGCTTGAAGCTAGAGAAGAGGTTGATCATATGATATGTTGAAAACCTAAATGTGGGCATTCAAGTGTATGGTTTGAAAATGGGACAAAATTGGGTGATTTACAATATGTCGTTCCCCCATCTTGTCACTTGGTTGTTTCTGTGGAGGAGGTTAAAGAACTCATGGAAAATGGAACTTGAAATACTGGTAGAATGCAAGAATTATTTCCTCAAGAAATAACTGATAAGATTCATAATGATATTCACTGTTTGGAGATTGTTAAAGAATGGGATAGGTCTTGGTGGATGTTTTCCAAGTATGGAAACTACAATTAGCAATGTTTGAGAGGAAGTGAGACAGAAAAATGATAAATCGACTTTGTTCCCCAACATCTGTATTAAAAGACAACCTTCAAAGGTGTCTTTCTTTCTTTGGAGATTGTTGAAACAAGGGTCCCAATTGGTGAAATTCTAGTGAAAATTAAGGTGGCAAAGGAAGCTTGGTGTAACTGTTGCAATAGACCTCAGCCGGAAACATTAATCATATTTTTATCTCATCACCTTTTTCTAAAAAAAAGTTTGGCAGACATGTGCAGATGCAGCGAGGTTTCAGGGCTCTGTTCTTCAGTTAGGGGTTTTTCTGGATAGATGGTGGAAGTTGGATGTTTCTCCAAAGCTAAAGCAAGTTCTACAAGCAATGCCTACTTTCATTATTTGGCAATTGTGGAATTGAAGGTTCTTTTGTTGGGGTTGATGAAAAATGACTTTAGCATGGGTGAAATCGTTGTTGTTGTTCGATAAAATGTACGAGTTCGGTTGATCTTGTTGGTGGGATTGGGGTGGTGGGGTTGAAGGTGGTGCCATTTTTCCATGACTATGTAGGAGTGGTTGTTGGCACTGGTGGTGGTGGGGCAGTAGAGATTGGATGTGATGTTGGGGTGGGTGGTGTATTGGTAGTGATTCGAAAATGTGATAGTGATGTTGTTCTACTAAAAAACTTTGTTTGGGGGAAAGAAAATGAGAATGAGGAGAAATAAAGTTTGTAAATTTTAGGATTACATCAATGAGTTTTCAATTTTATGGTAGATATTTCACTTCAACTAAAGATGCCAAAATGGGTTTGGCCCTTGACACAAGTCAGCTCAATCCACTATTAGGATAGATTTGGATTAATATTTATTAAGCCCATTTAAACTGAAGACTATAAACCCAGTCAAAATCAGTCTGCTGACTTTTGAGGCTTGACTGAGACCAACTCGTAGACCAAATAACTAGTTAAATTAAATTAAAATTTTTAAAGAAGATTATAAAGAAAAAAAGTAAAAACTAAGAATAGTGATTATCGAATAAGTATTAATTTCTTAAACAATGATTTACTTATTTAGCGCTAAATTATAATCGCCAAGTATAGAAGTTGCATTCATGACCGAGATTCAATTTAAACTTAAAAGTTAAAAATTGTAAATAAAAAAAGTAAAATTAGAAATAATGGTTACTGAATAAGTTCTAGTATCTTACACAATATTTTACTCATTTAGTGTTAAATCTCTAATATAAATGTTCTTAATCACCAAGTATAAAAATTACATACATTATGAAGATATTCAAACACTTGTTGCTACTCGAAATCAGTTGCACGACTTTACTCAAATTCAAAGTGGTAATATTCTTAAGTGGATTGAAATATTATTAATTTTTTATACGTAATAATTTGATAATGTTTAACTAATTAAATTTGCATATGAATGTAGACGGAGAAGAAGATGAAGATGTTAATTAAGACAACTCTATCAATAGATTCAAATGTGCTAGACGATATATTGGTATTGAATATGTTATAAGTTGATGAAAAATTGTGTACTTTCATATAATCATCTCTTAGAAATGTTATCAAATTGTCATATCTATAAGTTTAAATGTAGATTGAAAAGAAATTTTCTTATTAAAAAATTAAAAAAAATGAAGGGCTAGCCCGTCTCAGCCCATGGTCCTTTTTGGGCTGGGTTGGACTGGCCATTTAAAAGCCTTTTAGAATAAAGGGCCGATCCATCCTAACTCATTATATTTCTTGGCCCGCGGGACTTGACTAGGCTGGCCCATTCTGACAGTTCTAACTTCTACAAACAAAATCTTAGAAGGTCTTAGGAGGTGTTTGGCAAATAAATTTTGAGAGTATAAATGAGTTTATGTCTAAGGGTGTGTTTGATACGAAGAAAAATACTTTGTTGGTAAAATTAAAATTACAATTGAAAAAGTAAAATAAAAAATATAAAATATCTTCAGGCTAAGGCGTGATATCTCGCTTTTTTTAAGGAGATTCAAGTCCACTACAGCAAAACTTTATCGATCCAACAGTAATCTTCTTGACTTGTCCCCTCCTGGATACAACAGCTAGGTAACACTACATAACTCAACAAACTCTGCACAAGAGTTGAATCCAAAGCTCCACCAAAAGAGCACCTTCCTTCAACTAAATAAAACACTCTTTTCTACTCACTTTTTATGCACTCTATATTTTTTTTCTTCTTCAACACAAGACAAGACCATCACTATTTATAGGTGAAGAATTATTTCTTACAATGAAATGAAATTATATGGGATAATAATGTGGGTAAATTATAAAATAATTATGTCTTAGAAGTTGCATAAGTTACAATACATAATGAGGTAGAATAATGAGTGAATAACAAGAATGATATTTTTTTTAAGTGTTACGAAGTCAAATTTTAAGAAGAGATTTTTTTTAATCAAAAAGTGGCAGAGCCACCAAAATATAAAATATATCAAAAGCAAGTCTTTCAGAAGAGCTTAATAGGCCAAAAGATTAGTCCCAAAACAAGCCCAATCTGAAACAGCTACAGACAACAAACCGGACAAGAACAAAAACAATGGGGAAAGAAAGAATTATCTGGAAACAGCAAGCTTAAAGGACCGAATAGTCTCTCCGATGGTCAGTAGCTCCCAACATGAAGAAGGGCGTAGCTTTAAAGACGTCCTATTCGAGTGACCCCAGGTATGTATCTACCTCTAGTTACAGATCTGCCATGAAATAGAGTTCCAAGAGCTTGGATGGATTTCACCTAAGACGCCAACAAGTCTCACAAGTGCCATAAAATCCAATCCATAGAAGACTTCTTCAACTCACAGAAATATTTTCGTTCAAACCTATTCTAGAAAGTAAATATTTAACTCCAACTCATTGGAATTGGTAAACTCTTTAAGTTTTGAGGTATCAACTAATTGTCTTCTCCGACAGATTGAGCTTCAAATGAGGCTAATACCACTGTCTATAGGAAGATTTTGTAGTTAATTCCTCATTCCTCAAACACCATGATCGTTAAACATTAGCAGGTATGATTAACAACCTGATTTAATTTGGATTCCTACACTTCTTAAATGAATCTTGGGTATGAAATTTGGTTGTGGTCCTTGCAGTTGTTATTTAGATCTAAATTATATAAAGAATCTGCCTCTGTGATTGCAATTGTATTTCTTGTTTGTGATGCCTCTATGACTGCATAGTTATCCACGTGTGCCTATGTATATGTGCCTGTGTACCTTCTGTTTTGTGGTCAAATTGTCTGTAATTGATCATTTTATTAATAATAAGAATGATGCTTCTGTTTATATGTTGGATTCAATTTCTTTATGGCATCATAGATTAGCATATATTGACCTAATTACTATGAAAAGAATGATTAAAACTGAATTAATTTCAGGTGACTTAGATGAATTTAAAAAAAATATGAATTATGTGTTAAATCTAAATTGACCAAGAAACCTTTTAAAAGTGTTGAAAGAAACACCAACCTGTTAGATTTAATACATTCTGACATATGTGAGTTAAATGGCATGCTAACAAGAGCAGGCAACAAATATTTCATAACTTTTATTGGTGTTGTCTATAGGCAGGANATACATTCTGACATATGTGAGTTAAATGGCATGCTAACAAGAGCAGGCAACAAATATTTCATAACTTTTATTGATGATAGTTCCAGATATACTTATGTATATTTAATGAGACACAAAGATAAAGTTTTTAATACTTTAAAAAATTATAAAGCTGAAGTGGAGAATTAGTTAGGAAAAAGAATTAAAGTCTTAAGAAGTGACAGAGGAGGAGAATATTTTTCTAAAGAATTTGATAATTTTTGTGAAGAAAATGATATTATTCATGAATGTTCTGCACCTCATACTCCTCAACAAAATGATTTAGTTGAAAGAAAAAATAGAATTTATTTAGTAATGGTTAATACTTTATTGCTACCTGCTGAATTGCCATTTAATTTGTCGGGGGAAGCACTTCTTGCTACATGTCATATATTTAATAGGATTCCTATGAAAAAAAATCAGATTACTCCATTTGAATTATGGAAGGAAAGTTAGCCTAATATAGGATATTCTAAAGTGTGAGGGTGTCTTGCATACTGCAAGAATAATGATCCAAATCGGATCAAGTTGGGTCCTAGAGCGATCAAATGTGCATTTGTAGGTTATGCCTCAAATAGCAAAGTTTATCGATTTTTTAATTTAGAATCGAATGTGATTATTGAATCTAGAGATGTGGAATTCTTTGAATATCTTTTAACCTCGGAAAAAAAATTTCAATCTTCATCAACTGATGTAACATTAAAAGAAACATCTCAAAGGATAATTGAGCAATTTAGCTCGCAAGAAATTAATAATCAACCTAGTGAACAAAGAAGAAACACTAGAGCTTGAAAGGATAAAATACTTGGATCAGATGAGGTTGACTCCCAATGTATTTCTTTTAATCTTGTTGAAGGTGAGACATAGTTGTGAGATAAAAACTTTAGAAAATTATAAAGCTGAAGTGGAGAATCAGTTAGGAAAAAGAATTAAAGTCTTAAGAAGTGATAGAGGAGGAGAATATTTTCTAAAGAATTTGATAAGTTTTTTGAAGAAAATGATATTATTCATGAATGTTCTGCACCTCGTACTCCTCAACAAAATAATTTAGCATAAATAAAAAATAGAACTTATTTAAAAATGATTAACGCTTTATTGCTACATGTTGAATTGCCACTTAATTTGTGGGGAGAAGCACTTCTTGCTACATGTTATATATTTAATAGGATTCCTATGAAAAAAATCAGATTACTCCATTTGAATTATGGAAGGGAAGGAAGCCTAATATAGGATATTTTAAAGTGTGTGGGTGTCTTGCATACTGCAAGAATAATGATCCAAATCGGATCAAGTTGGGTCCTAGAGGGATCAAATGTGCATTTGTAGGTTATGCCTCAAATAGCAAAGCTTATAGACTTTTTAATTTAGAACCGAATGTGATTATTGAATCTAGAGATGTGGAATTTTTTGAATATCTTTTAACCTCGGATAAAAGATTTCAATCTTCATCAATTGATGTAACATTAAAAGAAACATCTCAAAGGATTATTAAGCAATCTAGCTCACAAGAAATTAATAATCAACCTAGTGAACAAAGAAGAAGCACTAGAGCTTGAAAGGCTAAAATACTTGGATCAGATGAGATTGACTCCCAGCGTATTTCTTTTAATCTTGTTGAAGGTAATTGAGACATAGTTGTGAGAACAATCCCAATTACTCTTCAAGTGGAAGATGATCCTAAAACTTGTAAAGAAGCTATGGCTTCTAAAGATGCAGCCTTTTAGAAAGATGCTATTAAAGATGAAATGGATTCAATAATGTCAAACCACACTTGGGAACTTATTGATTTGCCTCCAATTTCTAAACCTATCGATTGTAAGTGGGTGTTTTGAAGAAAGTACCATACTGATGGAACTTTACATACCTACAAAGCTAAGTTAGTAGCTAAAGGCTTTCGACAAAAAGAAGGAATTGATTATTTTGATAGATATGCACTCTTAGAAAGAATAACTTCGATTAGAATTATATTTGATTTAGCATCTATTATGATTTACATCTTCATCGGATGGATGTCAAAATAGCATTCTTAAATAGTGATCTAGACGAGAGGTCTATATGGAACAACCTGAAGGGTTCTTCTACCAGAAAATGAAGATAAAGTTTGTAAGCTTGTCAAGTCGTCTTTGTATGGACTAAAACAGGCTCCTAAACAATGGCATGAAAAATTTGATAGAGCAATTTTATCTTTTGTCTTTACACATAATATAACTAATAAATGTGTTTATACAAAAGTTTGCAGTAATTGATATCTTAATTTGTTTATACTATGATGACATGTTAATTGTATGCAATGATATGAATGGAATTATAGAAACAAAGAAGTTTCTATCTTCTTCATTATAGATGAAGGATCTTTGACAAGTTGATATCGTATTAGGTATCAAGATTAAAAGAAATAGTGGGGGATATGTATTGAGTCAATCTCATTACATTGAAAAAGTGCTAAATAAATTTAGTCACTAAAACATAAAAGAGGTTAATACCCCATTTGATCCAAGCATCAAGTTAATTAAGAATGAAGAAAGAGTTGTGGATCAACTTGAGTATGCAAGCGCTATTGAAAGTCTTGTGTATGTTACACAAGACTAGACATAACATTTATAGTTAATAAATTAAGCAGATTTACTAGTAATTCGAGTATTGATCTTTGGAAAGCCATTGGGCGAGTTTTTGGTTTTCTTAAGAAAACAACAGATTTATGTATTCAATACTCAAAGGTTCCTTCTATTTTAGAAAGATACACCGACGCGAGTTGGATATCGAGTTTAGGAGATAAAAAAACCACTAGTTGTTGGGTGTTTACCTTAGGAGGAGGTGCAATCTCTTGGAATTCCAAGAAACAAACTTGCATAACACATTCAACCATGGAGTAAGAATTTGTTGCATTAGCAGAAGAAGGAAAAGAAGCTGAGTGCTTGAGGGATTTCCTTTTAGAAATTTCATTGATCTCAAAAGGTGTGAACTCAATTTCAATTTATTGTGATATTCAAGTCACTCTACCTCGAGCATATAGCAATATATACAATGGAAAGTCAAGACACATAAGTCTTCGACATGATTGCGTGAGAAAATTAGTTAAAGATTGAATTATCTCTCTCTCATTTGTGAAGTCAAAAAGTAATTTGGCTGATCCATTTACTAAGCCTCTTACAAGGGAGTTGGTGAAAAAAACATCGAGTTTAGTTGGATTAGAACTCTAATTAAGTCCACCAATAATGGCAACCCTACCTAACACTATAAAATCTATAATTTTGGACTCAAAGGGTAACAACAAGTTATTGATAACTGGATGTAGCAGTACTTAAGTAAGAGATATATAAGTACCGGTTGTCGCAGATAAGAGGGTTGAGTTATACTACTCTTAATGAGGTTCAGTTCAAAGAACAAGTGTCTCAAATGTGACAAAGACATTGCAAGAACTTCACCTATATGAACATCGAAGTGGTGGGGCTTCAGTTGAGAGTTGGAGTTACTCTCATAAATATTCATGAATTTTGGATAACGCATGGCTATAAAAGTGCTAAGCGTGTTTGAGTGGAAAGAAAGAATATTGAAATGTTTATATGTATGATATCACCGATGTAATCACAAGTAATACTATGTTCAAAGCTATTAGGCTACATGAGATTTTGATTTCATCTTGTGAAATTATACTAAGGTAA
>JACEIK010001166.1:78444-88455 GCA_018107945.1 Datura stramonium
AGTGGAATTGCTCCAAATTAGTGTCAATATACTCCTAGCCCTAAAGTGAGTATTTCTCCCTTCTGGAATTTCGAGAAATAGAGAGTTTTCGACCATTTTTTCGATAAGCCAAAGTTTGGGCTATATATATATCGAAAGTGATGTTTTCTTCCAGAATATTAGTGTAGTTAGTTCTAATTATATATATATGAATGCAGTTGGGAGAAATAGCAGAAATACGGACCGAACTATGCCAGTTAGTCGGAAATTCTGAAGCGAAGGTATGTAAAGCTAATTCCTTCGGCAAGTTAGTAATCTAGTATAGTAAATAGCGTGAAATATAGAAGAAAGAATTCAGAAGTCAGGAATTGAGTCCAGTATGAGTTTAGCAAGCGTGTTTTTGAATTTAGCAAGCATGTTCATAATACTATGATATATATTCAGAATAAAAGTTAGTAAAGTAATATCAGACAGTTAGATAATATCCCAGATACAGTATAGTCAGACAGTCAGATAATATCTCAGATACAGTATAGCCANCTAATAATAGTGGAAAGGAGTATTACTTTGAGGGGGGTGGGAATCACATATCTTTTATTGCCTTAACTGTTTAGATATCATGCCTATAGGGATTAACAAATGTATTCATTTCGGTAAGAAATCATGCCTATAGGAACTAAAATAACCTGATTAGAAGCATAGTAGAAATCATGCTTGTAGGATCCATTCATGCATATCTAGAACTCAGGCTTATCGGATAATGCAATGACTTGTTTAAATCATGCATCCTCTTTTACAATATGGCATCATGTGTTGTAGATTCAAATCCTGTAGTTATACATTAGCAATCATGATTATAGGACATGCAATACGTTAAATGTACACACTTTAGAAGTCATGTTCATAAGATTCGAGGCTGTGAAAAACCTTTCTTGCTAATTGCTTTTAAGTTATAATTTGTTTGACGTTTAATCACCTCTAAAAACTCTAAGATTTTTAGACCCATAATCTAAAATAGTAGTCCAACACCTCTTGGACATTAAGTTTGAGACGGGTAGGCACATGCTAGGACGTTAGTATCTTCCATTTGTTTAGAATGATTTAAGACTAATAATTAATTAATTAGGTGGGTAGTGGGACATGATAGTCTGTTCTTGCTGAATAATACGAGCAATTGTAAATGATTGTGAAGTATTATTTTAGTTGCACGGGGTGATCCCTTTAGGTTAAAATTCCCCTCTCTTTAAAGGTAGAACTACGTTTGACCTGATTCCCTTTCAGGATACGTAGGCGCCTCTCTCAGGTTCAGTCCAATCCTTAAAATTTTATTTTTTCTGTTATTGTTCTTCTAATTTAATGTTTATTTGTTATTTGCCTTTGCTTGTTAATCATTATTTGAACATATTATATTCCTTGCATTATATCTTTCTTTCTTTATCTGATTTTGTTTATTTTAATTACAATGCTATTTGAACACTTTATTATTTTGATCATATAGTTCACTTAACTTGTTTTACATAAGAAAAAAAGTTAAAATTAACTTTATTTGCTCGCTTAGTAATTCCCCACATAATAATGAATTTGGCCGGGACCCACAGTTGTAGACCTCGAAAGGTGCTTAACACCTTCTTTTCGTGGTAACTTGAGCCCTTACCCGACTCTGGTAACCTAGGCTAGTAAAACAGACCCTTAGGTTAGTACGGTGCCCTAACGCACCATAATCCGTTAGGTGGCGACTCTTTTCCAACCCAAAAGAGTTGTCACGTGTTGTATCTCGCTTTTCGCAAGGAAAATGAGGCGCGACACAATTCTTTACATTGTTGAATTTGAGAGAGGAACATCACTAAAATTGAGGGGCACAAGAGATCTAATTCAGTGTACTACTTGTTGCTCGTGTCACATTTAATCATGTTGGCCCTTTGTGTTGAAAAGATGAGTAATTTATAAAGGTTGTATGAACTTGATTGTGAAGCTTTCATATGTGTTTGATGAAATTGTGTTGCTTATGATAAACCACTTCATATATGCTCCATGCTAGTTGGTTCAGTATGAGTTGATAGAGGTGTCAAGTGTGATAGTGAAACATGAGTTTAGGTATGTTTTAAAGATTGTTCGAGGACGAACAATGGTTTAAGTGTGTGGTGGTGATATTGGGTATATTTCAATTCCCATTTGCCATGTGTTTGCCCATATTTGATCATGTTTTGAGTTCATAATCCTTAATTTATGCTTAAATTCATGTGTGTGCGTGTTTTATATGTTAACCAATGATTTGAGTTGATTTGAGTAGGAAACTAAGCAAAATGGACTCAAAATAATCTAAGGAGTGAAGATTTGAGGAGCTGAAGGGTCTGGTGCTATACTGGCACCCCGCACCAAGTACCGAACATTAGAAAACTAAACTTCGGGTTGGTGCTATGGTTGACCTTTAGAGAATTGCACTTCAAAAACCTTGGCGAGATAAGTGGTGCCCCGTGCCAGAGGTATCGAGACTTAGAGAAATTTGATGAACACCTTGGAGAGATAGAGGGGGCAGCACTCTAGGGCCCCTCTAGAGCTAAAATTGTTGGAAATTTGACTAACTCTGTGGTGAGATGCATGGGGCGGCGTGCCAGTGTCATTCCAGGATAGATAATGCTGAATTTAAAGCAAAGTTTTGGAGGGAAGAAGCATCATTTGAAGGCTCAACTATAAATATAAGCCTTAGGTCGTTTGTTAGTCAACCTTCAATCATTTTTTACATTTCGTAGTTCTCTTATGGAGGCTTGTAAGCCGTTTGGAAGGAAGACAGAGTTCTAGACTAGGTTTTTCCCTTATTCACTTGTATTTTTGTATGATGATGACTAAGTATTCATTTTTCCTCTTGTGTATGAGTGGCTAAAGTTATATTTAGGATCGTGGCCATGGTGGATGGTTGAATGTTTGAAATACTAATTTAATCTAGTTTCAATTCTTCAATTATGGTTGTTTGTATTTATTTGTATTAATTTATTATTATTGAGATTGATCACCTTGTAAGTAATCCATTGTCTTTCGATTGAACTAGGGAAATGAAATCGAAAGGGTTACAAATAAATACAGAATGGGAATTCAGAGACCCTTGAACCCATTGGTGATATGATAGAAGTTGTTGTTGAGGATAGGAATAAACCCTTCAACCCCGTTTAGTTGAAATACAAGTTGGCATAATCGTCATCTCATTGTTCTCCTGCAACCATAGGGATATAATCGTTAGGGTTCATGAAATAGTTCTTGGATGCCAGGGATAGTGGTAAGAAATGGGATAGTAAATTGCAACTAACAACCATAGGAAGAATCATACTAGTGTAATTACGTCTTGGAAACTCAGCTTGAAATAAACTAAGTGCCATTTCCCTAGACTCTCATCATCATCAAAATACAATAAAGTTCACAATCATTTAGTTAATTATATATTTAAAGTTTTGATAGTGTAATTTCTCAAACCAATCATTATTTTAATTATTTTACAGATTAGTGTAATTAAAGTGAGAGCCATATAATGATTAAATTGACAAGCGTTACCCCCCACAAATTTCTATTTTTTAACCGACGTGTGCATATGTATGTTGAGAGTTTTAGAGTATGACGCATGCGAGGAATGGCTCGGGGAATGAGTATACAAGCATGTTTTCGAGCGAATAGGAGGCCGGGGTCTGAGGCAGGGCACGCCGGGCGCCACTCCACGCAGCCATACTTGCACACTGGCTGGCACGTCGCGCTCGTGTGTGAGTGCTATGGCGGGCGCTATGCCTCCCTTCCCACCACCTCAAATTTTATATAATATCCTTCAAGTTTAATTAAATCAGTCAAATATATCCCCAAAGCAGAGGAGCGAACATGAGCGACCATTTCTTGATATTTTTGCTGAATTACATCGTTAAACTCTGTTCAATTACAAACTCGTCTTGGATAACGGGTTCTGGACCTATGAGGAACATCTCTACATAGTTATTTCTTGAAATCTACCTCGGATTGTTGGAGCCTGCTGAGTAGAAGTTGTAGAAATCATTTCAAATTAAGTTCTAAGTGTCTACAATTGATAAGTAAGTGTTTCTACCTTTTGGGTAGGTTGGGGCCCTGTCCCGACTACTATTCCACTCTTAGAGGCTTGCGGACTACAGTTCCCAGTTGTTTTTTGTATGTTGACCGTGTGGGGCCTGGATTAGCTATCGGTTAGCAGCCTTGTCAACTATATTTTACATATAATTGCGTGTGTTCTTTTCGTTATAACTTAGACATCATGGTGGTCTTGTTGGCCCACATAGGATCCTTTTATTATTGTGATTATTGGGTTAGCTGTTTTTATGTAGGTTCATTATGTGGCCTTTTCGGCCCAAGGATGTGTTTAAAACCGAGATATAGTTGTTCGTTTTCTTGATTATGTGTTGTTGGTAGGCACCAGAGGTGCATATGCCCAACTAGGTCAACTTAGAGTCCATGGTGGCACTAGGTGCCAATCATGCCTCCCAAGGTGGAGCATGACAACAAGTCTCTGTGGGTATGATATCTGGACTTAACAATCCTATACTAGTTGACGGCCATGTACGCTTGCGTGCGCTTGGGAGACATCAGTTCGATAGGTTAATTTACACCTCCACCCATAGAGAGCCTCAAATGGAGCCACCTGAATGATGGAATGGGAACTTTTGTTGTAAGAGAACTCAATGAGAGGCTAATCACCATCCCAACTTCCTTTAAAATCGATCACACGAGCTCTCAACATATCATCCAAGATCTGAATGGCCCGCTCAGCCTAACCCTCTGTTAGTGGGTGAAAAGATATACTAAGCTTAACCTTAGTACGAAGACCCTTTTGAATCGGTATTCAAAACTGAGAGGTGAACTGTCGTGGACAAAGGAACTCCATGCAACCAAACTAACTCCCGAATATAAAATCTAGCATTGTCCTAGTGCTGACTTGTAATACCTCAGAAGTTCCTCAGACTAGACCCGGGAATTCAAAAATGGAAGTTGGCAAAAATCTGGAAAAAATTATCACAGAATGGGTCATGTAACGGATCGTTGGTGAGGTATAACAGGGTCCGTAGGAGGTGTTCTTGGTGAGTATAACAGGGTCAAAGTTTGGAGTAACGGGTCAAGGAACGACCCGTGGTTTGATGTCACGAGCTATTGTTTGTGGTCGTGGTGAGACTGGTCCTTAGTCTAGGAGGAAGTAACGGGATGTAGGACGACTCATCGTGAGTAACAACAGATTGTGGTAAGTAACCATAGGAAGGAGTAGGAAAATCTCCAATTGAGGTGACGAATGAAAACCACGACTCGTTGAGAGGAGGCATGAGTCGTGGTGTGGCTCATGGGAAGTCCTAGGTGCGAGTCGTCAGGGGGAAGTAATGGGAGGATCCAACGGACCATCTTCTGATGCAACAACTCGTCCTGTCGAGTCGTGGTGTTAGAATCTGAGAAGTTAAGATTTTGCAGTGGATGTAATGGACGGATACCACGAGTCGTGGTATCCGGGTACGACCCGTAGGATTGGTCGTGGTCACTAACAGTGCAGAATTTTCAGGAAATTCATTAAGGGTATTTTCATCATTCCTAAGTCCTAGGGTCCTAAACTACATCGTATAAGGCACAAAATGCAGTGTTTTATGAGGGGAAAATCTATACTAGACTCATTTACATCCATGCATGCATATTGAAGGGGTTGAGGAGGTGATCAAGTTAGATTTCTTCAAGCTTTCCTTCAATCTTTCATTGGGCTTCCAAGGAGTGGTATAATCAGATATTCCCCAGGTATGTAGGGTTATGAATGGGTGAATCCGTTCATACCGATGCCCAATCTCTCTCTAAATCATGGAATTCCTATGTTGGTTCTATGGGGTTTTAACCCAATACACGAAAGTCCTAATTCTCTACATGGGTATGATCTAAATGAGTTTTTATTATCGAATTATGAATCATGGGAAAAATTTACATTATTTTCCATTAAAACCATATTTCAAGCTTTATATGTTTAAATGCCCATTTATGAGAAGTTCATGAAAGTTGAGATTTATGATGAATGTTCATGTATAATGAGATACTAATGATGAAAATCCTGTTTTCAAGTTACCCATGTTTATAATCATATTTTCAAGTGAAATGAGTATTTTCAAGTATGTTAAAGTATTGGGCAATGCCCACATGTTCAAGTATGATTCATAATTGATGATATGTATTTCATGATTGATCGATTTATGACGTTTGTTGATTCATGACACCTTGAGTCATGGCTAAACATGTATGTAAATGGGGATCAATGATGTTAATGTTTATTTAGCGATGAATCTCATAAATGATGTTTATGATTTACATACAAGCCTAATGTGAATTTTTTTGGGAGCATTGTCTAGCACCAAGTAGCTCGGCGTTCAAAGGACTGCGCTGGTGTCTCATAACTACGTTCCAGCATAGGTTAATATTGATACATTACAATATTAATGGATCCCCTCTTTTCGTGATATCACATACTACACGGCCCTTGCCTGGCAAGCCTGGGACGACTCTACCCACTTGAGTGAGATGGTTGGGGCATCATGTAAGGCTCTACCATGACGGTGTCGGTTATGACAAGTCATCCCATTGTTTCTCATGATTTATTCATGGTTATATTCATATTATTTTGGGCTCGAGTCATATTTAATGAAGATTTTCTCCTATTATTATGATTATGATTGATTTACAAATGTTTTGAAAACCTTGAGCCTTAAGTTACATTATGATATTTATATTATGAGCATGTTGTCCTACTCTTATGAACTTTTATGTTTTTAAAATATTTATTTTACTTACCTTGTATACTCGGTACATTCCACGTATTGACTGCATACTCTATGCTGTATCATTTCATGATACAGGCTCTGATCTTCAGACCCAACACCATCATTAGCTCAGTCCCGGGGTTAACATCCAGTTCATTGGTGAGTCCTCATCTCTCGAGGACAAGTTGATATCAGTTATCCTTTATGTTCAGTTTTTCAGACTTGTTGGGTTAGTTGGGGGTGTTGTCCCATCAATCCATCAGATATGTTAGAGGCTTTCAGATATGTGAAGTATTCAACTTCCATGTATGAAGTGCGTTTCGGTTCCTATGTTTTGTCATGATTATGCTTCTGCTATGCTTTTATGTTGAGTATTCTACTTTATTTGATTGAGTTATATGTATGTTCATGCCATGGGTTGACTTGGAGTCTCTCGGGGCTCCTTGTCCCGTGTTACGATCCGGGCCTATGTTCGGATCGTGATAAACTTGGTATCAGAGAGATAGGTTTGAAGTATCCTAGGGTGTCTGAAAGCCGCATTAAGTAGAGTCTCTTTCATGGGTGTGAAACACACCACACTTATGATGAAGAAGCTACGAGACGTTTAGGAAATGTCCCATTCTTTCATGATCTATGTCGTGCAATGAGATGTCTCCCTATCCTTCTAACTCATGCTATTCGCGATTGCAGAATCATAGCCCCCCACATAGTTAATGGTAGGAGGAATGGGAATGGAAACGGCCACGAGGATGGCAACGGAGATGGAAGCCAACAAGCCCCACTAGTCCAGGAGCACTATGCACCAAAGCCAGTTGCCCATGTTGAATTTAGGGCAGCTATTCAGATGCTAGCACAGTCCTTGACCACTCAGCTCAACCAGCAGGCAGTGGCGTATGTCTCGCAAAATGGAAATGCGGCAGCAACATAGGTTAGAGACTTCTTAAGGATGAACCCACCAGAGTTTCTTGGGTCCAAGGTGGACGAGGATCCATATGAGTTTATCGATGAGATTGTATAGATCACACAAATCATGGCGGTGAATGGAGTAAAGTGTGCTGAGTTGGCCTCATATTAGTTGAGGGGGTCACACACATCTGGTTTTGACAGTGGAAAGACCGTAGGGCTGCCCAAGCAGGCCTTGTCACTTGGGGGGAGTTTCATATTTCTTTCCTAGATCTGTTCTTCCCTTGTGAGATAAGGCAGTTGAAGGCATCCGAGCTCGTGAATCTTAAGAAAGGGAAGATGACAGTACAGGAGTATGCCCTTTAGTTCACTCACTTATCAAAGTATGCCCCAGAGTTAGTGGTCATCAGAGGGAGCGAGCGAGCAGGTTTATTCATGGGATGAAGAACTATTTGGAAAAAGATTGTAGGACCGCTATGCTCCACCAGGATATGGATTTCCCTCGGATAGTCTTATATGCCCAACTGATGGAGGCATCGCATATGAGAGAGACAGAGGACAAAACGGCCCGGACAGACAACTTTGGGTTCACTCAACAGAGATCCCGGGTGGTCACCGCCCTCAAATTCAGCAAAGGTCACTAGCCCCAGCACCATCATCTGCCAGTGTTCCATCCAGACCCAAGGGTGATCAGAGGAGTAGTGCCTCGGTTTTGAGGGACCAAAGGGGCATCAAGTAGAGTGCACATTTCTGGCTTTCAAGAAGTGTGGCAAGAGTCATGTCAGAGAGTGCTTGCTTGGCTCAGATATCTGTTATGGGTGCGGTAGATCTAGCCACATGCGCTGAGCATGTCCATTGGCTAGGCAGGGTGATGATAGAGGTCGTGCATAGACTACCAGGTCAGAAGTAGCTCCAGCACGCTCAACTCCACAGGGGGCATCCACCAGTGGGGGTGGCGGGCAACGCCAAAACAGATTCTATGCCCTCGCCTCGCGCCAAGAATGAAAGACTTCACCGGATGTGGTTATGGTATATTAGTGTTTCACCTTGATGCTTATGCTTTGTTAGATCCAGGGGCTACCTTGTCTTTTGTGACACATTATATTTCTAGTAGCTTTGGAGTCAGTCTTGAAATTCTGTTTGAACCATTCTTAGTCTCTACTTTCGTTGGTGATTCAGTTGTAGCTAGGCAGGTGTATAGAAGTTGCCCGATAATAGTATTGCAGAAAGTCACCACCGAAGACCAAGTAGAATTAGCCATGACTGACTTTGACATGATTCTTGGCATGGATTGGTTATATGCATTTTATGCTTCTATTAATTATAGGACCCATGTGGTGGAGTTCCGCTTTCCAGGTGAGTTAGTTTTAGAGTGGAAGAGTAGTTTAGTCGTGCCTGTAGGTCATTTTATTTCCTACCTTAAGGCTAGGAAGATGATTTCTAATGGTTGTGTATACCATCTAGTTAGGGTTAGGGATGTTGAGTCTGAGACCCCGACTATCCAATCAGTCCCAGTAGTATGTGAGTATCAAGAAGTTTTTCCAGATGATCTACCAGGAATCCCTCCCGAGCGGAAGATTGATTTTGGTATTGACCTTCTTCCCGATACGCAACCTATATCTATTCCTCCTTATAGAATGGCCCCACCTGAGTTGAAGGAGTTGAAGGACCTGTTAGATAAGGGTTTCATTAGATCGAGAAAATCCCCATATGGGGTGCACCAATTCTCTTTGTACGAAAGAAAGATGGTTCTCTTCGTATGTGTATTGATTATCGCCAATTGAACAAGGTCACCATCAAGAACAGGTATCCTCTACCCAGGATTGATGATTTGTTTGACCAGATTCAGGGCACCAAGTGCTTTTCAAAGATAGATCTCTGATACGGGTACCATCATCTTAGAGTTCGGGAGAGCATCATCCCGAATACAACCTTCAGGACGTGGTATGGTCATTATGAGTTTGTAGTTATGTATTTTGGACTAACGAATGCTCCCAAAACTTTTATGGACTTGATGAACAAGGTGTTCAAGCCATATTTGGATATGTTCATAATTGTGTTTATTGACATCTTGATATACTCACAGAGCGAGGAGGAGAATGTCGCTCATTTGAGGGTGGTGCTACAGACTCTCAAGGATCGCTAGCTATATGCTAAATTCAACAAGAGCGAGTTTTGGTTGAACTTAGTGGCATTTTTAGGTCATGTGGTGTGTTCGTCTGTCTGGATGACTACACGAGAGTGCACGTGGTCGAACAAGTAGTAAGTGGCTCAAGTAAGCCAAGTATCGATCCCACAGGGACTGGACTACGGGGTAAATCTACTCAAGTGTCAATTTACTGTAACT
>JACEIK010001166.1:97618-117622 GCA_018107945.1 Datura stramonium
ACATTTTTCCTGCAAAACAACGCTAATCATGTTGGTTAGTATAAATTCACACTTTCCTACAATTTACATGAGAATGTACAAACATTATTGGATAAACAAGCCAAAAACGACGCATTTGAGTATCACTTGGGCATATAAATATGCCCAAGATCATGGTGTCAAGTGAGGGCATAAAGGTAGACTCACAAAAGATAGAGGCGGTGAAGAATAGGCCCAGAATAGTGAATCCTTCAGATAACAAAAGTTTCTTAATCTTAGCTGGTTACTATCAGAGGTTTGTCGAGGGGTTTCATCTATTGCAACACCGTTGACTAAACTGACCTAGACGAAGGTAAAGTTCCAATGGTTGGAGGCTTGTGAGACAAGCTTCCAAGAGCTGAAGGCTCGACTCACCTTAGCACTAGTGTTGACTCTACCGGAGGGTATTGATGGGTTTGTGGTGTATTGTGATACTTCAAGGATCGGCCTTGGTTGTGTTTTGCTGCAGCATGACAAAGTTATAGCGTATGCCTCCAGATAACTGAAAGTTCATGAGAAGAACTACCCGACTCATGATCTCGAATTGGCAGTGGTGATATTCACCATGAAAATATGGAGACATTCTTTGTATGGGGTCGACGTGGATGTGTTTACGGACCATAAGAGTATACAATATGTGTTTACCTAGAAGGATCTCAATCTTCGGCAAAGGAGGTGATTGGAGCTACTTAAGGATTATGACATGAGTTTCCTTTATCATCTGGGGAAGGCTAATGTAGTAGCATATGCACTTAATAGACTCTCCATGGAAAGTGTGTCCCATGTAGATGAGGGAAAGAAGGAGCTGGTGAAAGACGTGCATCGACTAGCAAGGTTGGGAGTTCATTTGGTTGATTCAATCAATGGCGGTGTTATAGTTTAGAATAGATCAGAATCGTCCTTAGTGAATGATGTAAAATCTAGGCAAGACAAGGACCCCATTTTGGTAAATATTAGGGAAGCCGTCCGAAATCAAAAAGTAGAGGTCTTCTCCAAAGGGGGAGATGGTGTGCTTCGATATCAGAGTCGCTTGTGTGTTCCGGACGTTGATGATTTGAGAAAATTGGATGTTGCATAAGGCTCATGGCTCCAGGTATTCAATCCATCCAGGGGCCATCAAGATGTACCCCGACTTACGGAAAATTTATTGGTGGAATGGCATGAAGAAAGACATCGCAGAATTTGTAGCTAAGTGCCCAAACTGTTAGTAGGTGAAGGTGGAGCACCAAAGACTCGGAGAAGTGCTCCAAGATATTAGAATTCCTACTTGGAAGTGGGAAGAGATCAATATGGACTTCATGATAGGTTTTCCTCACACTCATCAGTAATATGACTCCATTTGGGTAGTTGTGGACAGGTTGACCAAAGCTGCTCATTTTCTACCGGTCAAAACTATTGATTCCATAGAGGATTATGCCAAACTATACAGCCAAGAGCTAGTTCGATAGCATGGAGTGCCCTTGTCTATCATATCAGACAGAGGTACCCAATTTACCTCTTAGTTTTGGAGGTCGTTTAAAAAAGGACTAGGTACTCAGGTTAAGCTTAGAACAACATTTCGCTCACAAAAGGATGGTCAAGCGGAGCAGACAATTCAGACTCTCGAATACATGTTTAGAGCATGTGAGATTGACTTCAAAGGTAGTTGGGATCTTTTCTTAAGGTTGGGCCCTTATCATCTCCCCCTTAGCTCAAGGCCATCATTCTAAGGCTCTTGGATCTTTTCTTAAGGCTGGGCTACCCCACTAATTCCTGACTTTTCATTTTCCCTTATAGGTATCACTAAAGGCTACATACCTATAAGAATTTCATACCATCTATGGAAAAATCTCATGTTAGGATGCAAAAAGGAATCTTATACCTTATATTGTGAATCCTAAGTCTAACAACGTGAGAGGATCAACCTGAAAGGCTTATGACATACCTGTGACTATTTCTGGCTAACACTCCTGCTCCTGACGAGATGAAAGTACATTGAACCTGTTCTGGCACTGGTTTCCATCTGCACTAAAAGATGTGCCTGGCTGAGATAGGCGAGCTGCTGGAGCTGCTGAAGTGGTGGCTAGGACCCAACCTCTATCGTCACCCTGTCTAGCCAAAGGACAATCCTTGCGCATATGTCCAGGCTTCCCCGACTTGAAGCAAACATTTGATCCAGCCAAGCACTCTCCTGGATGGTTCCTACCACACTTCCTACAAACGGGGAAAGTGCGCTCTCCTAGAGCTTGATGCCTACCTCTCTAACCACTTCGAGGTCTATATGGGAGAATAGTCGAGGATGGGGCTGGGGTTAACAATCTCTGATGAGACTATGATCGATGTCTGCCACTTGCCCTTTGTTGTGAAACCTCAAGGTTGCCTGTCCTGGATCTCTTGTTCCCCTTTTCTCTTCCCCTAAACTTTCCATCCGCCTTTGGATGGTGGAACTTAGACTAGCCTTTTTTTAGTAAAGTCTCAAACAATAGTAGATATCATCCCTCTAATAGTGTTAGTAGGTGTTACTGCCTGCTGGTTAAGCTGAGTAGCTATGACGTACATCACTGTCCTGAAGACAGCCTCGAGCTCTACATCGGTAACTTGGCCACAAAGGGGACCTACTGGAGTTGGTGGGGTTAGCTTATTTCCATCATCTATCCCTCTTTCACTTGCTCTTTTGGGAGGAAACCTCTGCGAACGTGTATAGCATGAGTTAGAAGAGTAAGAGAGTTGGACTTTATCGCACGATATAGGACATGAAAGAAGGGAAGTTTCCTAAAATATTCAAGTCGCTTCCTCATAAGTGTGGCGCGCTTCACACCCATGAAAAAGGACTCAATTTAACGCAGCTTTCGGACACCCTAGGACACAGCTAAACCTTGCCTCTGATACAAAGTTTGTCACGACCTGAGCTGGGACCCCGGATTGAGACACGGGACCTAGAATCACAGATGGTTCCAAATCAACCCATGGTATATGTTCATAAATTAAAGAAGAAACTTAAAACTTAAACATGAATAAATGGAAGTCTTAATATTATAAAGCGTACATCAAATGATAACATCACAATGCTAAATCTCAAAGCTGAACATACTAGTCTATATCTGATAAGCCTCTACTATCTAGTGAGATGCTGGGACAAACCCCCAGCTATCTCGAAGACTTAAATAAATCTAACCAAAACAAGACTTAACTGATAGATGTCCTCAGATGATGAGGACTCACCCAAAATAGGGGCTGAACTAGACTGAGATGGGAGCAAGCTATCGACGAGACTGAGCTGGATCACTTGAACCTATATCATGAAACGATATAAAATAGAGTATGTGGTCAGTACTTGAAATATACTAAGTATGTAAGGTAATTAAAATACTCTAGTAAATGTTAGCTGAAATCATGCATATAAATCAAATAGATCATGAGAGTGAGGACTACATGCTAAGCTATATCTAAAACATACATAATCATAAGCTGGTTTACATAACAGAACATAATGACCCAAGATTTAAAGATAGAAATTATATGACTTGTCATATCTGAAATTCTAAGTAAAAGCTCAGAAATTGATCATTGGGTCAAACATGCTATAAAACATACCATCATAATATACGAACATTAATAAATGAAAGTAAGAGGAACAATGGGAGACTTGACATAATCGACACCATCATGATAGAGCTTATATGATGCCCCACTAACTTGCTCAAGTGGGCAAAATCGTCCTAAGCTTTGCCAGGACAAAGAATGATGGAGGTGTGATATCACGGGTGTGCCCTCGAGAGGGGGAAGCACTCTTTCTCAAGGTCCCAAATATATACCTATAGTGGCGCGTAGTTTATGAGACTAGGGCCCTCGGATTACCTGACCTACTCGGTGCTAGACACTACTCCAAAAAACATATATATAGCTCATGAAGATATCCTGGGAGTCTCAACTCCAAAACATCTCAAAATATAGCTTAACTCCGAATAGTGGGGAGTCTTGATTCCAAATATCTCTTTAAAACTGATATTGTAAGCCTTGGCTAAATTATGATAAAATTTATTTAACATTACATGGTACTGCCTAAATCATGAATCATGCATACTTGAAATATATTTCATAATTCAAAATCATGAAATCATAAGTTGAGAATTCATAAACATTCATGCATACTTTGATAATTCATCATACCTGAAATCATGGAATGATAAACTTGATCTTCATAAAACATGCATAATAGGGCATAGTTTCTAATAACTTGAAAACATAAATTTATAGTCAAATTGAGTATAAAATCTGCCCATTAGACTTAAATCATTCGTTAAAACATAAAGGGATTGAACCCATAGAATAACATAGATAATTTCATAAAATTGGGTTTAAAACCCCAGAAGTTCTTAAAATCATACTTGAAACTTGGAATTCATACTGACCCCAAGCTAACCCATGAAACATGCTAAGAAATTCAAGAGCATAAATAAAGCGGAAATTTAAAATCATAACATGAATAAGCGAAAGTCAAAAGTATCTCAAAATAACATAAACGGAGTCAACACTCGGCAAAAGCTGAAGCATCTACATATCATCTAAAAAGTCTCTAGAACATATGATGAGCAGTGGGACAACACCCCCAACTAGCTTGCTAAAGTATGAAACTAAAATAACATACCAAACATAAATCGAATGAATGTCTTCAAAAGATAAAGAATCACCAAGACTGGACTAATGTGGTTTGAGATGGGAGCTGGACTAACGGTGGGGATGAGTCTGATCGCTTGTACCTATATTATGAAGAGATACAACATAGAGTATGCAATTAGTACTTGGAATGTACTAAGTATGAAGGTAATGAAAGCGGACAATAAAATACAAAAAGTTCACGAGAGTAGGACATTTCAAGAAAAACATGAAGTAATAATCATAATTGAAACATAGGGGCTCAAGGTTTTCAAAATAATTGATAATCTAGTCATAATCATAATAATAAGAGAAACCTTGTAAAAATATAGCTTGAGCCAAAGTATAAAAGTTGTAATCATGTATAAAACATAAGGAACAACGGGAGGACTCATCATAACCAATACCATTATGATAGAGCTTATATAATGCCCAAAACTATCTCACTCAAGTGGGTAGAGCCGTCCAAACCCTTTCTAGGGAAAAGAACGATAACATGGTGTGATCACTGAAGAGACCCCGTAGGGTTAACATGAATATCAACCTACGTAGCCACGTAGTTTTGAGACTCGGGGTGTGCCTGAACCTCGAGCCTACTTGGTGCTAGACACTACTCTCAAAAACATGCACATGGCCGTAATGAATATCGTATAATCATACATGAAGTTTAGGGCTAGATTAAATTAAAATAATCATGAACATGCTTTAATAAGTGAACTAGCCATGAAATGAGGGCTCGTGAGTCGGCCATAATCATAATCTTGATAATCATGAAATGTCATACATACTTGAGAAAATACTCATACTTGAAGTTTATAAATTCATGTAGAGTTATTGTAGAAATCATGCATCATACATCATTAAACATAAATTAGGGCTTGAGTGAATTTCAATCATAAGAGGATCATAAATCTCATAAAGAGGAATTTATCCCTAAGAGTTCATAATCATATTTTTTACATGAGGTGCCATAATTTCATTAAAATTAGGAGGGGACATAAAACCCTATCATGGAAATCATAAATTCTTATTAATTCAGCTATACCCCTAAGAGAATCATGGAGAAATTTCATAACCCAACATAAACTCTAGAAATTCAAAAATAGGGCCTGGGGAATGGGTGATCATGAATTTGTTTGAAGAAGGGCATGAGGATTGAAGAATCTATCATTGATAAGCCCATATACCTAGAATCTGACAATTGCCAACTAGCCTTGAAACCCCAATTGCACTTAGGGAGAATTTGAGGAAGAACCCTAGAAATCCTTGAGAGTTTTTGAAAGACTTTAATCTTCTAATTAGGGTTTTAGGAGGAGAATGAAGATGCTAGGGTTGATAATACCTCTAAAACACCTTTTACCAAGCTTAAAAACTACGTAGTTTAGGTCTTAGAAGTGTAAGAATTATAAAAATGCCCTTAATGATTTCATAGGAAAACCATGTTTCCAGCTACCATAACTCGTACCATGAGTCGTACCTTCAAACCACGACTGGTGGTATCCTCCCATTGGATGACCGACCCTATTCCTCCACTCTCTGATTCTTTCCATGCGCCTACTATGACTCGTAGTTCCCTACTATGGGTCGTACAAGCACTCGTATGACCAACACCTGGAAATCCAGCATCATGCTATGATTCCTGACCACGAGTCATACCTTCTCACCATGACCCATGGTGTGGACTTGTGGTTGGGAGGATGAGCCTCTAAACCTTTCAAAAAACACAAACCACGAGTTGTACCTTGAGATAATGGGTCATTGAACCCATCCATTTCTACTTCATCCAACTCCCAACTTCTCTGCTTCTAACCACGAGTGCAAACCACAACATGTTGTTTCCTATGATGATATGACTCGTGCTATCCATACTAGGAATACAAGAAATGTACCACGACTCCTTAAAATGGTCTGTTACATCGACCTATGAGTCATAACTTGGTTCGTTGGTCCGAGACCTGTCATCTATAAATCCACCACGACTAGATCCTACAGGTCGTACAACTATAGAAGGGCTCGTACTACGAGTCGTACTAATGGAAAAATGCAGATTTTCCTACTGAATCTTCTACATGTCTATGGTTTGATCATAGGAACTTTTTGGGTATTACAATATTTCCCCTTGGGAACATTCATCCTCAAATGTTGGATAAACGCACTACAAAGGTAGGGAAAAAGCTACAAATCCCGAAACTAAAACTATAGGTTGAAAATTGATGGAGTGACTGACCCTGAACATGAAATACATAGTGGGACTGAATTCATGAAACATACATACATGCTAAAACATGAAAGGAACTTAGAGACATGAACTTGACATGGAATCATATCGAGTTTAAAAGATGGAATTTACACCTCAGGATGGATCAGAATTAGAAGGGAATAAATGTGGGTATCTAGCCATCATATCTGCTTCGGTTTTCCATGTAGCTCCTTCAACAAGTTGATTCCTCCATAATACTTTCACTGAAACTACTTCCTTGTTCCTCAACTTACAAACCTGGTGGTCAAGGATCTCAACCGATAGCTCATCATAGGTAAGGTTGTCCTTCACTCCAATGTTCTCTACCGAAACCACTAAAGATGGATTACCAATGAATTTCTTTAATAAAGACACATGGAACACCAGATGCACCGAAGCTAACTCTGCTAGTAGTTCCAACTCATAGGCCTCATTGTCAACACATCTCACAATCCTATATGGCCTAGCATAATGGAGACTAAGTTTCCCCTTCTTTCTGAACCTCATAACTCCCTTATGGGAGACACCTTTTGAAATACCCAATCACTAACAGCGAACTCAAGGTCTCTCCTCCTCACATCCGCATAGTTTTTTTTTAACTCTAAGTTATCTTCAGCCTTTCTCTAATAAGATGGAACTTCATCATGGCATCATGAACTAAATTTGTCCCAATCAAGGTAGCCTCACCTACCTCGAACCAACCAATAGGCAATCTACATCTCTGCCCACAGAGAGCCTCAAACGGAGCCATATGAATGCTGGAGTAGGAACTATTATTGTAGGCAAACTCAATAAGAGGCAAGTGATCATCCCATCCACCCTTTAAATCAATTGCACGTACTCTCAACATATCCTCAAGATTTTGAATGGTCCGCTCGGCCTAACTATCTATTTGTGGGTGAAAAGTTGTGCTAAGCTTTACCTGAGTACCAAGGCCCTTCTGAAACGACCTCCAAAACTGGGAGGTGAACTGAGTACTCCTATTTGAGATGATGGACGATGGAACCCCATGCAACCGAACCAACTCTCGAATGTACAATCTAGCATAATCCTCAGCTGAATTTATGGTTTTGACCGATAAAAAATGAGCTTCTCTAGTCAACCTATCTACCCCCACTCATATGGAGTGGTATTGTCGACATGTATGACGAAATCCTATAATAATGTCCATGTTGATCTCTTCCCACTTCCAAGTGGGGATACTGATGTCTTGTAGCATATCCCCAGGTCTCTAATTCTCCACCTTCACTTGCTGACAGTTTGGACACTTAGCCACAAATTCCGATATGTCCTTCTTCATGCCATTCCACCAATAGACTTCCCATAGGTCATGATACATCTTAGAGGCACCTGGATGGATAGAATATTTGGAATCTTGCGCCTCCTACAACATCCACTCTCTCAAGTCATCAACACTCGGAACACATAAATGACCCTGATATCGACGTATACCATCTCCCCCTTGGGAGAAGGCCTCCACCTTCTGATTCTGAACTTCCTCCTTCAACTTCACTAAGATAGGGTCCTCATCTTGCATAGCCTTGACCTCAGTCACCAAGGAAGATTCAGACTCATTTTTAACAATGACCCCACCATCTGTCGGATCAACAAGGCAAACTTCTAACCAGTCGATGAACATCTCTCACCAACTCCTTTTTTCCATCCTCAATATGGGACACACTCTCCATGGAAAATCTACTAGGCATCCGCCACTACGTTGGCCTTGCTCAGATGGTAAAGGACACTCATGTCATAGTCCTTAAGAAGCTCTAGCCATCTCTTTTATCGCAAATTCAAGTCCTTCTGAGTGAACACATACTGAAGGCTTTTGTGATCTATGAACACATCCACTTGCACCCCATATAGATAATGCCTCCAAATCTTTAAGGCAAATATCACCGCTGCCAACTTGAGATCATGAGTTGGATAATTCTTCTCATGGGTCTGAAGCTGCCTAGAAGCATATGCAATTACTTTTCCACACTGCATCAATACACACCCAAGGTTGATCCTCGATGCATCACAATATACCACAAAGCCATCGGTACCCTCGGGTAGAGTCAAAACTGGGGCTAAAGTGAGTCGAGTCTTCAAATCCTGAAAGCTCTTGTCACAACCTTCGGACCATTGAAACTTGGCCTTTTACTGAGTCAACTTAGTCAATGGTTCTACAATGGATGAAAATCCCTCTACAAACCTCTGGTAATAGCTCGCTAAACCCAAAAAGCTCTTGATATTAGGACTGACAGGTCTAGGACAATTCTTCACCGCTTTTATCTTTTGAAAGTCCACTTGAAATCCCTCACTAGACACCACATGACCTAAGAATGCAACTGAGTCAAGTCAAAACTCACACCTACTAAACTTAGTAAAATAACTGGCGATCTTTGAGAGTCTGCAATACAACCATCAAGTGCAGCATGCTCCTCCTTGCTCCAAGAGTATATGAGAATATTATCTATGAAGATAATCACGAACATGTCCAAATACTACTTGAACAAACTTTTCATCAAATCCATAGAAGTTGCAGGGGCATTTATTAGTTCAAAAGGTATAACTATGAACTCATAGTGACCATACTGAATCTTGAAGGTTGTCTTCAGAAAGACACTCTCCCTAACTCTGAGCTGGCGATAGCCGGACCTGAGGTTTATCTTAGAAAAGCACTTAGCATCCTGAAGCTATTAAAAAAAGTCATCAATCCTGGGGAGGGGATACTTATTCTTGATTGTGACCTTGTTCAGCTGCTGATAAATGACGCACATTCTATAGGAACCATCTTTCTCTTGAATGAAGAGAGTTGGAGCACCCCATGGAGACATGCTAGGCCTGATAAACCCCTTATCTACGAGCTCTTTCATCTCCTTTAGCTCGGCTAGAGCCATTTTATAAGGAGGAGTAGATATGGGTTGCGTATCAGGGAGAAGGACAATATCAAAGTCAATCTCCCACTCGGGAAGGATTCCTGGTAGATCATTAGGAAACACCTACAAATACTTATATACAACTGAAACTAACTAGAGAGTAGGGGTCTCAAACGTAGAATACTTAACTCGAACTAAGTGATAGACACAACCATTGAAGATCATCTTTTTGGCCATAAGGTAGGAAACAAAGAGACCTACAAGCACAACTGAATTGCCCTTCCACTCTAGGACCGGTTCACCTAAAAATCGGAACTCTAGAGTACGGATTCTACAATCAACTGAAGTATAACATGCATCTATCAAAACCATACCAAATATGACATTGAAATCGGTCACGACTAACTCTACTAGGTCCACGGTCACAACCCAAACGTACACTCGAATCATAGATACGGGTAAAGGAGACCCGAGAGACCCCAAGTCGACCCATGGCATGAGCATACATCTAATTCAATCACATGAGCGGAAGACTTAACATAAAGAACGTAATCATAACATAGCATAAGGGAAAAACAGTACTAGACATATAAAATACTGCGGTATACAACGTGTCGTCTGAATAGCCTCTCAACATGAAAGATGGATTGATGGGACAACTACACAACTAATCCAACATCCAGAAACTGAAAGAAATAACATAGAGTGTGAACATGTAGCCCTCGCAACCTGAGGACTCACCAAGTGCACTGAGAGTCAATCCGAATCTATCTCTGGGTGAGGACTAGCCTAAGAGATGGGACCTATATCATGAGACAATACAACATAGAAAATATGTGGTCAGTACGTGGAATGTACTGAGTATGCAAGATAAGTAAAACAGACATTTAAAAAATATATAAAATTCATAAATGATCAAAAGAGTAGGACGTCATGCTTGTATCGTAAATCATAATAACATATCATAAGGCTCAAGGTTTTCAAAAACATTCGTAACATAACATAATCGTAATCATAATAGAAGCGATTTACTTAACATGACTTGAGCCAACATACATAGGCATAACATGCATAAATCATGAGGAATAGTGCGAGATTCTCCTAACCGACATACCCCATATGAGCACACATGAAGCCCGACTTGTAACCCTATTCGGGAGGGTGTTCGTACTTTGCCAAGGGTACAACCATGAAAGTGTTGGCTGACCACGTGTTTGTACCCCACGACTAACTTGACGACTCGTGGTGGTTGACAACGAGTCGTTCCCTCGCCCATGGGGACCTTCAACCATCCTTTCACACAAGTCTTCCCACGAGTCACCTGAAGACTCGTGGGGTCTCCGCACTAGTCGTCCAAGGACTCGTCCTGTGCCTGCAACCCAGATTTTCAGTTTTTCCCAGTTTCAACTCCTAGGTCCGATCTTTGCGTTCACGGGGTATAACAATACCTCCCCCTTGGGAACATTCATCCTCGAATGTTAGAAACATGCATAAAACTTAGAAACAAGCAATCACCATATTATTAATACTAATCATTTAAGTTGGAAACTGACGGATTGACTAACTCTGAAAAGAACTACATAACTGAACTAAATTCAGACACCACATACATATACCATATCATAAAACGAACGTGTACGCATGAACTGAACATGAGAACTAATTAGAGATTTAGGGAAAAAAAAAGATACCTCAAGCTAAAACTGAGCTGGTAAGGAACAGGTGTGGGTATTTAGCCATCATATCTACTTCAGTTTCCCATGTAGCTACTTCTTTGTTCCTTAGCTTACGGACTTGATGATCTAATATTTCCACTGGAATTTCTTCATAGCTGAGGCTATCCTTTACACCAATGTTGTCCACCGGAACTAATAAAGCTGTATCATCCAAGCACTTTTTCAAAAGTGCACATGAAACACAAGATGAACTGAAGATAACTCTGAGGGCAAGTCCAACTCATACGCCACATTACCAACTCTTCTCACAACCCAGTAGGGGCCAACATAGCGGGGACTGAGTCTCCCCCTTCTTCCTAAACCTAATTCTCCCTTAATGAGAGGTTCTTTTAGAAATACCAAGTCGTCCACATCAAACTCCAAGTTTCTTCTCCTCACATCGGCATATGATTTCTAACGACTCTGAGAGGTTTTCAACCGGTCGCTTATCAACTGAACCTTCACCATCGCCTCATGAACCGAATCTGGCCCTATCATAGCTGCTTCACCAACCTCCAACCATTCGATGGAAGACCTACACCTCTGCCCATAGAGCGCCTCAAACGGTGCCGTTTGGATACTAGAGTGATAACTGTTATTATAAGCAAACTCGACCAAGGGAAAATGATCTCCCCAACTACGTTTAAAATCCATAACTCATGCCCTCAACATGTCCTCAAGAGTATGGATTGTTCATTCTGCCTGGCCATCCGTCTGCGGATGAAATGCTGTGCTGAGCTTGACTTGAGTCCCAAGTCCCTTTTGAAAAGACCGCCGGAACTGGGAGGTAAACTGACTACCTCAGTCTGAAATAATAGACAAGGGAACTCCATGAAGTCGAACCAACTCCGGAATATACAACTTGACATAATCATCCGCCGAATCCATGGTCTTGATCGATAGAAAGTGCGCAGCCTTGGTTAACCTGTCTACCACCACCCAAATGAAATCATAGTGTTGGCGAGTACGGGTAAGCCTGTAATGAATCCATATNGGTAAGCCTGTAATGAATCCATATTAATCTCTTCACACTTCCAAGTGGGAATGCTAATATCTTTAAGCACTTCTCCCATCCTTTGATGCTCGACTTTTACTTGCTGACAGTTTGAACATTTGGCTACGAACTCTGCAATATCCTTCTTCATACCATCCCACCAATAAATTTCTCGCAAGTCTCGATACATATTCGTGGATCCCAGATGGATAGAATACCTGGTAGAATGTGCTTCATGCAATATCCGAACCCTCAAATTATCGACGTACGAAATATATAGTCGACCCTAGTATCGTAGCACACCATAAACCTCCACCTTTTGACTCCACACTGCTTCCTTCAGTTTCCTCAAAATCGGATCTTCATCTTTCTTAGATTTGACGTCAACCACCAAGAACGATTTTGACCTATTCTGCACAATGACGCCGCCATCGATTGAGTCGATCCATCTAACTCCCAATCATACAAGCCGGTGGACATCCTTCACCAACTGCTTTTTTCTCTCCTCCACGAGGGACACATTCTCCATAGAGAGCCTACTAAGTGCATCTGCCACCACATTAGCCTTGCCTGGGTGGTAAAGAACACTCATATCGTAGTCCTTTAATAACTCCAATCAGCTCCTTTGCCGAAGATTGAGATCCTTATGTGTGAACACACATTGAAAGCTCTTATGATTCATGAATACATCCATGTGGAACCCATAGAAGTAATGTCGCCATATCTTCAACACAAACACCACCACGGCCAATTCAAGATCATGTGTTGGGTAATTCTTTTCGTGAACTTTCAGCTGTTGAGAGGCATATGCTATTACTTTCCCATGCTGCATCAACACACATCTAGTCCGACTCTCGAAGCATCACAATATACAACAAAGCCATCCGTACCCTTGGGTAAAGTTAACACTGGTGCTGAAGTTAGTCGGGTCTTCAATTCCTGGAAGCTTTTCTCACAAGCTTTCGATCGTTGGAACTTCACCTTTTTCTAAGTCAACTTGGTCAAAGGTGCCGCAATAAATGAGAAACCCTCAACAAATATCTGGTAGAAACCTTCTAGGCCCAAGAAACTCCGAATTTCTAAAGGATTCACCGGTCTGGGCCAATTCTTCACCACTTTGATTTTCTGGGACTCTACCTTAATGCCTTCACCTTAAACCATATGGCCTAGAAATGCCACCGAGTCCAACCAAAACTCACATTTGCTAAAATTTGCATATAACTGACGATCCTTGAGGAGTTGAAGCACTATACGCAAGTGAGTAGCATGCTCCTCCTTGCTCTTGGAGTATATAAGGATATCATCGATGAACACAATTACAAACATGTCCAGATATTGCTTGAACACCTTGTTCATTAGGTCCATAAAAGCTGCAGGAGCATTGGATAGTCCAAATGACATAACTACAAACTCATAATGGCCATACCGAGTTCTGAAGGCTGTCTTCGGGATATCACACTCTCGAACTCTAAGTTGATGGTATCCGGACCTGAGATCTATCTTCGAGAAACACCTGGCACCCTAGAGCTAGTCAAATAAATCATCAATCCTGGGCAAGGGTATCTATTCTTTATAGTAACCTTATTTAGCTACCAATAATCAATAAACATTCGAAAGGATCCATCCATCTTTCGAACAAAGAGAACCGGTGCACCCCATGGAGACTTGCTCGGTCTAATGAAACCCTTATCCAACAAGTCCTTCAACTATTCTTTTAACTCTTTTAGCTCATCTAGAGCCATCCTATAAGGAGGAATGCAGATAAGTTGCGTATCGGGCAATAGATCAATACCGAAATTGATTTTCCTCTCCGGGGGAACACACCTGAAAATTCATCGGGGAAAACTTTCGGATACTCACACACCACTGGAACTAATTAAATAATGGGGGTCTCGGACTTTGCATCCTTAACCCTAACTAGGTGGTACAGGAAACCTTTAGAGATCATTTTCTTGGCCTTAAGGTATGCAATAAATCGACCGGCTAGTACGGCCGAACTACCCTTCCACTCCAAAACTTTGTCATCCAGAAATTGGAATTCCACTGCACGGGTCCTACAATTAATCAAAGCGTAAGATGCAAACAACTAATCCATACCTAAAATGATGTCAAAGTCAGTCATGGACAATTCTGCTAAGTCTGCGGAGGTAACTTTATGCAACACCATAATGAGGCAACCCCTATACACCCGCCCAACTACCACTGATTCACCGACTTGAGTAGATACGGAGAATGGTTCTGACAAAATTTCAGGACTAACTCCAAAACTACTCGCAATATAAGGGGTCACAAAAGACAAAGTAGCTCCTGGATCTAATAAAGCGTAAACATTAGTATGGAAGACTTGCAAAATACCCGTGACAACATCTGGCGAAGCCTCCTGCTCCTGGCGAGGCACTAGGGTATAAGACCTGTTTTAGTGCTGGCCACCTACTGAACTAGTGGAGGCACCCTTCTGAGGGGATCGTGATTCTAGACTGGTAGAACTGGATGCAGGGAAATCTCTGATCCTATTTCCGGGTTTGCCACACCCCAAACAAGCATTGCACCGACCAGGCACCTCCCGGAATGATTTTTTCTGCACTTCACAAAAAACTAGAAAAGTGCGCTCCACCTGCATGCTACCATTATCCCTCGAGCTAGTAGCCCTACTCCTCTGGTCTCCCCTAAACCTGAATGGCGTGCTAGCTGATGATGGAGTTGGAGCAATGGACCTGTGCTGGGTCTGCTGATGTGGTCCACCTCCTGACTTGGCCTGAGAAACCTGTAGTTGTCGGTCCTGGCCCTCTTGGCCTCTATTTGCCTCCTATAGACTGACTCCATCTGCTGCGCATGCAATACAATACGGGGAAAGTCTATGTCCCGGTGAAGCAAGGAAATCCTGTAGTCCTTGTCCAAGTAATCTTCTACTCCATTCACAAAACGGCTCGATCCCGCTGATCCACCACCAACTCTGGAGCATATTTCGATAACTAGGTGAATTCAAATACATTCTCCTAGAAAGACATGCTACCCTGCTTTAGATTCACAAACTCAGCCGCCTTGAGCTCCCTCGTCACTCGAGGGAAGAAGTGATCCATGAATGCGGTATGAAACTCATCCCAGCCTATCGGGCCTGCACCCGCAACCCTAGCATCTCTCCATTGCTTAAACCATATATGTTCTACCCCCTTTAGCTGGTAGGAGGTCAAGTCAACACATTTCCTATTATTCACCCCCATAACCTGGGTGATTTTCAAAATCTCCTCAATAAAGTCATGTGGGTCCTCGTCAGCCTTCAAACCCGTGAATTCCATAGGTCTCATCCTCAAAAATTCCCTCACCCTAGTTGCCTCTACATTCCCATTCCGAGGGAGATGCGCCATTGTCTGATTCTGGACCTGGGCAGTCATGGCATGTGCCAGCATCTGAATCACTGGCCTAAACTCGGCGTGGGCAGTTGGCTCTGGTACATGCTCCTCATGAACGGGTGAAGCTGACTAATGCTCACCATTATGGGCACCCTCATGATCATTACCATTTCTATTTTCTCCTAGCATTAACTCGACGTGGAGGCATGATTCTGTAAACACGAATAGCACGAATAGCATGAATTAGAAGACAAAAGGACGTTCGCCGCACGACATAGATCATGAAAGAAGGGAACATTTCCTAAATGTCTAGTAGGCTCTTCATCATAAGTGTGGCACGGATCACACCCATGAAAAAGACTCCACTTAACGCGACTTTCAGACTCCTTAGGACATTTCAAAACCTATGGCTCCGATACCAAGTTTGTCATGACCTAAACCTACACCAAGATTGTAGAAAGGGGACAAGGAGCCCCGAGAGACCCCAAGTTGACCCATGGCATGAGCATACGTCTAATTCAATCACGTGAGAGCGGAAGAGTTAACACAAAAAACGTAATCATAATATAACATAAGGGAAAAGCAGTACCAGACTTATATAATACAACGGAATACAACGTGTAGTCTGAATAGCCTGTAAACATGAAAGACGGATTGATGGGACAACTCCCCTACTAATCCAACATCCAGAAACTGAAAGAAATAACATAGAGTGTGAACATGTAGCCCTAAAAAATGAGGACTCACCAAGTGCGCTGAGAGTCA
Organism: Datura stramonium; assembly: GCA_018107945.1. Lineage (NCBI taxonomy): Eukaryota > Viridiplantae > Streptophyta > Magnoliopsida > Solanales > Solanaceae > Datura > Datura stramonium. The sequence continues at coordinate 114,199 of JACEIK010001166.1, forward strand.
ATCCGAATCTATCTATGGGTGAGGACTAGCCTGAGAGTTGGGACCTGTATCATGAGACAATACATAATAGAAAGTATGCGGTCAGTACGTGGAATGTACTGAGTATGCAAGCTAAGTCAAACGGACATTTAAAAAATATATAAAATTCATAAATGATCATAAGAGTAAGACGTCATGCTTGTATCGTAAATCATAATAACATATCATAAAGCTCAAGGTTTTCAAAAACATTCGTAACATAACATAATCGTAATCATAATAGAAGCGATTTACTTAACATGACTTGAGCCAACATACATAGTTATAACATGCATAAATCATGAGGAACAGTGAGAGATTCTCCTAACCGACATACTCCATATGGGCACACATGAAGCCCGACTTGTAACCCTATTCGGGAGGGTGTTCGTACCTTGGAAAGTGTGATATCGCCATGAAAGTGTGATATAACCATAAAAAAGGCCATTTGGGCCAAGGACTAACATGAAAGGGTACCAACATACCTACGGTGACACGTAGTTCATAAGATCCAGGGCTTAACTGAGCCCCGAACCTACTCGGTGTTCGATGCTACTCCGAAAACCTATATAGTGCTCATAATAATACATACATGAGTTCATGGGCTAGTTAAATCATGATAATTGTAAATATGCTTGAACATATAAGAATTAGCCATGACATGAGGCCCGTGAGTCGACCAAAAACATAATTCATGAATAATGAGATTCATGCATATTTGTAGATCATGTACATAGCTTGAATTTCATAAAATCATAATGGGTAACATAATGAATTCATAATTTAGAACAAAATTCATGTTGGGCTCGTAAGAACATCGATGGGATAATAGGTGATAAATCGATTCATCATGGGGCATGCATAATTAAGCTTCATTGTTTCATGAATCAAAATCAATATCATTATAATTAATTTAAATATCAAAAAGATAATCAAAATCCATAGACTATGATAATATTTCAAAATCACAAAATCCATAATTAAATCATTAGATTTTATATAAATCAAATACAAAACCCCATGAGTTTTTTTGATGAATTCTAAGTAAAATCATAGAGTAGGAGCATGGGTGTAGAAGAATTCACCCATTGATGTCCTTACATACCTGGGATTATCAGATTCTAAACCTCACTTAGATGACCTAAGAAGAAATTGCAATGGATTGATGAATTCTAGGCTTGATTCACTCCCTAACTACCTCTACCTTGCATGCATGAAAGAATGGAGTGAAATATGTAATTAACCCTTTTAAATTTCCCTATTCATAACCCAAAACGTTGTAGTTTAGGCCTTAGAATTTTAGGAATATATGTAAAAGCCTTATTAACTCGCAGGAAAATAACTGTTAGGGGTCCTAATGAGTGACCTGACGACTCGTTTCCAGCCCTCACGATCCGTCACCTTGCCTGTTAAGTACACTATCTGAACTAGTCAGTGGAACCTCTAACGGACGACATAACGATTCGTTATCGGTGGCCAAAACTCGTGGCCACCACTCGTCATGTTCACTACATCCTTAAAACTGTTTTATTAAAATTCCTCCTAACGACTCACACCACGACTCATTGCCTGACATAACGAGTCGTGGTCTCCTTCCATTAAGTATACTGGTCGACCCTCCCATTTTATTTTTAACCTTCACCCCAAGGCTAACTTGACGACTCATGGTGGATGACCACGAGTCGTTCCCTCACCCATGGGGACCTTCAACCATCGTTTCACACAAGTCTCCACATGAGTCATCTGACGCTTCATGGGGTCTCCTCACGAGTCGTTCAATGACTCATCCTGTGCCTGCAACCCAGATTTTCAGTTTTTCAACATTTCAACTCCTGGGTCCGATCTTCGAGTTCTTGGGGTATAACAATACCTCCCCCTTGGGAATATTCATCCTCGAATGTTAGAAACATGTAGAAAACTGAGAAACAAGAAATCATTATATTATAAATACTGGTCATTCAAGTTGGAAACTGATGGATTGACTACCTCCCAAAAGAACTACATAACTGAACTGAATTCAGACACACATACATATACTATATCAAAAAACAAAGTTGTACGCAAGAACTGAACATGAGAACTAATTAGAGGTTTGGGGAAAAAATTTATAGCTCAAGCTGAAACTGAGCTGGTAGAGAATAGGTGTGGGTATTTAGCCATCATATCTGCTTCGGCTTCCCACGTAGCTCATTCAACATGTTGATTTCTCCACAATAATTTAACTGAAGCTACTTCTTTGTTCCTTAGCTTACGAACTTGACAATCTAAGATTTCCACGGAATTTCTTCATAGCTGAGGCTATCCTTTACACCAATGCTGTCCACCGGAACTACTAAAGCTGTATCACCCAAGCACTTTTTCAAAAGTGACACATGAAACACAAGATAAACTGAAGATAACTCCGAGGGTAAGTCCAACTCATACGCCACATTACCAACTCTCCTCACAACCCCGTAAGGGCCAACATTGAGGGGACTGAGTCTCACCCTTCTTCCCAAACCACATGACTCCCTTTACGGGAGATACCTTTAGAATACCCATCGTCCACATCAAACTCCGAATTCTTCTCCTCACATCGGTATATGATTTGTGACAACTCTGAGAGGCTTTCAACCGGTCCCTTATCAACTAAACCTTCACCATCACCTCGTGAACTGAATCTGGCCCAATCATAGCTGCCCCACCAACCTCAAACCATCCGATGGGAGACCTAACCTCCGCCCATAGAGGGCCTGGAACGGTGCCACTAGGATACTAGAGTGATAACTGTTATTACAAGCAAACTCTATCAAGGGAAAATGATCATCTCAACTACCTTTAAAATCCATAACACATGCCCTCAACATGTCCTCAAGAGTCTGGATTGTTCATTCCACCTGGCCATCCGTCTGTGGATGAAATGTTGTGCTAAGCTTGACTTGAGTCCCAAGTCCCTTCGGAAAAGACCGCCAGAACTGGGAGGTAAACTGACTACCTCAGTCTAAAATAATAGACAAGGGTACTCCATGAAGTCGAACCAACTCCGGAATATACAACTTAACATAATCATCCGCCGAATCTGTGGTCTTGTCTAGTAGAAAGTGTGCAGCCTTGGTAAACCTGTCTACCACCACCCATATTAATCACTTCCCACTTCCTAGTGGGAATGTTAATATCTTGAAGTACGACTCCCGGCCTTTGATGCTTGACTTTTACTTGCTGACAGTTTGAACATTTGGCTATGAACTTTATAATATCCTTCTTCATACCATCCTAACAATAAATTTCTCACAAGTCTCGATACATCTTTGTGGATCCCTGATCACCGGCAAAAATAGCATGTCCAAGTGATACTTTATAACTTAAATTAGTCTTGTTTATCTAAGTATTTTATACATTTTCATGTAAATTTATATAAATGTGAATA
>JACEIK010001166.1:135924-178879 GCA_018107945.1 Datura stramonium
ATAAAATTACATGAAAATGTATGCAATAACTTAGATAAACAAGACTAATTTAAGTTATAAAGTATCACTTGGACATGCTATTTTTGCCCGCGATCAATAATACCTCTAAAACACCCTTTCCCAAGCATAAAATAATGTAGTTTAGGACTTAGAAGCTTAGGAATTATGAAAATGCCCTTATTAATTTTGCAGAAAAATCATGCTGCCAGCTACCACGACTCGTGGTATCCTCCCGTTGCTAGACCGGCGTTATTCCCCCACTCTCTAATTCTTTCCATAGATTCATACTATGACTCATAGTTCCCTACTATGGGTTGTACAAGCACTCATATGACCAACACCTGGAAATCTAGCATCAAGCTACGACTCCTGACCATGAGTCATACCTTTTCACCACGACTTGTGGTTGGTAGGATGAGCATCCAAACCTTTCAACGGACACAAAGCACGGGTCATATCTCGAGACAACGGGTCGTTGAACCCATTGGTTTCTAATGCATCGAAATCCAAACTTCTCTGTTTCTAACCATGGGTGCAAATCACGACTCATTGTTTCCTACAACAAGTCATACTGTGACTCGTGCTATCCATCCTAGGCGTACCCAAAAAATACTACGACTCCTTACAATGGTCCATTACATCGAACGATGAGTCATACCTTTGATCGTTGGTTTGAGACCTGTCATCTAGAAATCCATCACGACTCGATCCTACAGCCCATACCACGATACAACAGTTCATACTATGAGTCGTACTAAGGGAAAAATACAGATTTTCCTGCTGAACTTGTTACATGTCTGGGTTTGATCATAGGGATTTTTAGGGTATTCTAACATACTTGTGTATGCGTTTGCTGCAATAATTATGTGAAGTCACATATTTATGTTTAGTCGAACTTCCATTTCAGTTCTTAATTTTGTATTTCCTTATTTGTAATTTCTCTTTCAATTGTTGAGTTTAGAAATTCAGAACATTGTCCCACAAAATTTGTCTTTCTTTTTGAGTCTATTACAAATTATTATCAAATCCTTGCTTTTATGGTAGCACCATGACTATGAAGGAAGATACTAAGTTGAAAGTTATATATGATCAAACTAGTCGAAATAAATTGGAACAACTATCATTGAATTATGAAATAGCAGCGTGTCTTAACAAATTACAATGCCAACATGGATGCTATGTATGCAATATCGACTGTGAGTGCGACATCCATTTTGAAAGTGATGCTACATCTTCAGAAAGTGCAGGGTGTTATGTGCGCAATATTCATTGCGAGTGCAAAATCTATATCAAAAGTGATGTTAGATCTCTAGGAAGTGAAGGTTTGAACTGTGATAAAATTGAGACAAATCGACATTTTTACTTTCACATACTTGATCATCCATAGGTAGAATTTTCTACTTTTCATCTTGCGCTTGAACCAATTGAGATTTCAACAAATAGCATCAATATCAATTTTCTCTTAACCATTACAAAGTGGAAATAAAAATAGGCAATTTTAATTCCTCGCATGGTAACAAACACTTTTATTATTGTATGCCTCGTATACGTTACTAAGGATACATAAATGTAATTCATTATGTTAACTTGGAAGTTGAAAATATGTCATTTGCATATTGATTTTGGGCATATTTCTATGCTCATTTGCCATATTTTATCCCATCTACCTTATTTTGATTTCATAATCCTTAGAAAATGCATAAATCAATGTGTTTGTGTGTTTTTTATGCTAACAAATGATTTAAGATGTTTTGAGAAGGAAACCAAGGAAAAAGGACCCATATTAGACCAAGGTGTGAAGAATTAAGAAGATGAGAAGAAGGATATGGGGCTATGGCTGGCGCCTTGCACCAAGTCCCAAACTTCAAAGAAATGTGCAACAAATTTGGGGCTATGGTTGGCACCCTGTGCCGTGTATTAAATATCAGAGATGTTTCATTCAACACTTTGGTGAGATGAGATGAGCGGAGCCCAATAAGCATTCCATACTTAGAGAAATTTCACAAAATTCTAGTGCTATAGAGGGGGCAGCGTGCCAGGTGGGTTCTAGAGCCAAAAAAATTGACTAACACTCTGGTGAGATAGGTGGCGTGGGGCACCCAGATGATCTATAAGAGTGGAAATTTGGTTAACTCCTTCGTGACATGGATGGTGTGGCGCGCCCGGAGCCAAACTTCAGAGAAAACTTTAGCCCAAATTGGGGCTACAGGTGGGGAAACGCACTAGACCTATTCTAGAGCTGAAACTGCTAATTTTAAAGCGAAGTGTTGGAGGGCAGAAGCGTTATTTGAAGGCTCAACTATAAATATAGCCTCTAGGTAATTTGTTAGGCATCTTTTGATCACTTTTTCATTCTATATTTCATTTGTGGAGGCTTGTAAGCCGTTTGGAAGGAAGAAAAGTTCTACACTAGGTTTCTACTCTTCTATATTGTCTTACTTTTTAGTGATGATGATTAAGTATTAGTTTTTCCACTTGTCTATGAGTGGCTAAACTCATACTCTTAGAGTTTTGGCCATGGTGGATGGTTGATTATTTGGAAGACTAATTTAATCCAGATTTGATTCTTCTTTAATTATTATTTGTATTTAATTGTTTTAATTGCTTATTTATGAGACAAATCACCTTGTAAGTAAACCTGTTGGCTTTCAGTTGAACTTGGAAAAGGGAATCAAAAGGGTTAAAGGTTAATACAAAACAGGTCAAAGACCCTTGAACCAATTGTCTGAGAGGATAGAAGTTGTTGTTTAGGATAAGGATATACCTTTCAAGCCTGTTTAGTTGAAATACAAGTAGGCATAACCATCATTTCATGTTTCTCTTGTGACCATAGGGATATAGGTATTAGGGTTTATGAGATAGTTCTTGGATTCTAGGTATAGTAGCAAGGAATGGGATAGTAACTTACAACTAGTAACCATAGGAAGAATCGTTCTAGTGTAATCACTTCTTGAAAACTCAACCTGAAACTTCAAAGTGCCATTTTCCTAGATTTTCACCATCATCTAAAGTAAAACTAAGTTTACAACCACTTTAGTTAATTTTACATTTAACGTGTTAATAGTTTAATTCTCTAAACCATTCCCCTTTTCAACTATTTGATATAATAGCGAAATAAGAAATAACCTTGAACAATTAAACTGATAAGTCTCTGTGGGTACGATAATTGGGGCTTCCAGTCCTATATTACTTGAAGACCACATATGTTTTCGTGCGTTTGGGCGATATCAAGTTTTTGGAGCTGTTGCCGGGGACATATATATTGTTTGATTGTTAGTAGGTTAGGATTTTATTCCGCTATTCTGTATTTTACGTTTGTTTCTTTATTTTTCTTAAGTTTACAGGGTTGTGTGCTTAATGTATTCCAAGTAAGACAAGTCAGGAATCACTTTTGGCTTCTCTTGATGCTGAAATTAAGAGAACCTTCCGAAGGTTAATCATGGAGAATAATGAGCAAGCGCCGACAACAATCATGAGAGATTTCCAGTGTTGAACTTTGCTTGGCCGAACTTGGAGAACGCTTCGAAAGCGATCGTCAAGCCAGCCATCACTGGTAACTTTAAGCTGAAGGAAAGGACCGTGCAGTTGCCCCAAAACACTTGCCAATATCAGGTTAAGGCGCACGAGGATCCCCACGGGCATCTGATGACTTTTATGGAGGTGAGTGAGAATTTCCATTACCAGAATGTGTCAGATGAACATGTTAAACTAACATTGGTTCCGTTCTCACTGATTGGTGAAGCCAAGGAGTGGCTTCAAAATGAGCCAGTAGGTTCCAACACCATATGGGAGGCTCTTTCCAAAAATTCATGTACAAGTTTTTCTCTTCAAGAAGAACCTAGGAGTTGAGAGGGAAGATCTATGGGTTTGTGCAAAAAGAAGGTGAAACCTTAGCTTAGGCGTGGGAATGTTACAAGGTCTATTTGAGAGATTGTCCACACCACATGCAGCCTAAGGAGATAATTGGGCACAACTTGATAGAGGGTATGGAGCCCGAATCAAAGATCCTGCTTGATGCTACCACACAGGGACAGATCTTTTCCAAGAACTATGATTAAATTGAGGCTCTTTTGAACCTTATGTCAGTGGGGAGTCGGGATTACCAAGACTCAGGCAGAGGATTCACTACAGCTATGGTGCTAGGGAAACTTGAAGTGGATGGTGTTGCTGTAATCAGAGCAGACATTAACCAGCTGGTGAATGTAATTAGCAAACTTGTGACTACACTAGCAGGAAGCCGAGTACAGCAAGTACATCTGGTGCAGACTCCACCACCATCTTGCGAGGCATGTGGAGAAGGACATGCATATTCAACTTCACTTAACCCAAAATTTATAATTTTTGTGGGATAACAAGGTTGTGGTGGAGGTTGTGCAGGTTATAGATATAATCAAGGTTACCAAAATGTAGCAAATCCCTCATGGGGTGGGAATCAGAATTTCTAGAGGCCTTTGAATAATTATCCAAGACCTCAGGGACAACAACAGAGAAGTTCTCTTGAGGAGACAATAAAGTAATGGATGGTGCAACAAAATCAGGTGGTGAATGAGATGCAGAAGTCCATACATGAGCTTGAAAGACATATGGGGCAATTGGCCCTGCAGCAGACAAACAGACCAAAAGGGGCACTTCTGAGTAACACTAAGAAGAACCCTAAGGAAAATGTGAGAACAATCTCTTTGCACAGTGGTAAAGAGCTGGGTGAGGTGACCCCCAAAGAAAACAAGGGTGATGATGAGTAGGTTGAGAAGTCCAAGAGTGAGGTTAGTGAGTAAAGAAAATGGCAACCAAAAGTTGTAGTAGCTAGATCACCGCCCCCATTCCCACAGAGGTTTGAAGAGCAGATGGAGGACACAACTTGCACGAAGTTTCTTGATTTGTTGAAGCAGGTACATGTTAACATTCCTTGGTGGAGCTTCTATAGGAAGTTCCAAAGTATGCTAAGTACCTGAAGAACATTGTGGCCAATAAGAGGAGGTTAACAAAATTTAAAACTGTGGATCTCACAGAAAAGTGCAGTTCTCGGGTTCAAAACAAAATTCCTAAAAAGATGAAGGAGTCCAGGAGCTTCACCCTTCTAGTGGTGATTGGAGATAAGGAAGTTGCTTCATCCTTAAGTGATTTGGGTGGGAGCATCAATTTGATGCTAGTATCCCCATTCAAAAATTTGGGGCTAGATGAACCACGTCCTACCACAGTGACTCTGCACCTTGCAGACTGATCTCTTACATACCCAGATGGAATAATTGAGGACGTCTTGATAAAGGTAGAAACTTTCATCCTTCTGGTAGAAGTGAAAATCCTAGATTATGAAGTTGATGCAGTAGTTCCCCTCATTTTGGGGAGAGGATTTTTATCCACCACTGATGTTGTCATACAGGTAGAGACAGGCAAGATGTCTGTGAAGGTGGACGGCCAAGAAGCAATTTTTGAGGTGTTTAGAGCTGCAAGGATGCCTCCTCACTATGAGGACTTCACATTTAAGTTGGAAGTAGAGCATGGAGGATGCATACAGTTAGTTGAGCAGTGTGGGCTGCATGAAAGTTCAACAAATTGTGAGTTTGATCACCATTTCACTCGGATGAAGGAATGAAAGTGACCATAGTCATGCCGCGACATTAAATTAGGCACTGCATGGGAGGAAACCTATGAATGTCGTTCCACGACTATAACTAAGGCTATCATGACCTGAGTTGAGACCCCGTATTAAGACACGGAACCTAACCACAAATGGCTCCAAGTCGACCCATGGCATGAACATAGCGTTTAGAAGGCATACATCAAGGGGAAACTGATAAACTAACCATGAATAAGTGAAAGTCTAGATACATATTAATCATAGCAGAGTCAACATCAACAAAGCTAAAATGCTACATATTGTCTGATAAGCCTCTAACATGTCTGAGGAGCTGATGGGACGATATCCCCAACTAGCTCACTAAATTCTGAAACTGAAAGTAACATAACTCATCACTAACTAAAGGTCCTTGAAGGATGAGGATTCACCAATGATAGGAACTGGAATAAGTAGCGGGACCTAGGCTAACGACTGAACTGAGTCTGATCGTCTGAACCTGTATCATGAGATGATACAACATAATGTATGTGGTCAATACCTGAAATGCACTGAGTATGCAAGATGATGTCTCCCAAGCGCATGCAAGTGCATGTGGTCATCAAGTAATATAGTATTTTAAAGTCCGGATATTGTACCTAAGGGACTTGTTAATTTAGTCATTTAAAAGGTTGTCCCATTAATTTCACTAATCTACAAAACAAGTAAAATGAAGATTGGTTTGGAAAATTAAACTAATAAAACTTCAAATATAAAATTAATTAAGACAAATGCAAGTTTGTTTGTATTTCAATAATGGTGAAAGAATAGGGCAATGAAACTTAGTTGGTTTCAAGTTGAGTTTTCCAGATGTAATTAAACTAGTGTGATTCTTCCTATGGTTGTTAGTTTCAAGTTACTATCCTATTTCTTTCCACTACCTCTACTGTACAAGAACTATTTCATGATCCCTAATAATTATATCCCTATGGTTTCAAGAGAATCATGAAACAACGGTTATGCCTACTTGTACTTCAACTAAATGGGGTTGAAAGGTATATCCCTATCCTCAACAACAACTTCTATCTTATCACCAATGGGTTCAAGGGTCTTTCAATTCCCATTCCGTATTTCTTTTTAACCCTTTCAATTCCCTTTTACAAGTTCAATCGAAAGCCAACAAATTACTTACAAGGTGATCAATCTTATAAATAATAAATTAACACTAATAAATATAAACAACCATAATTGAAGAATCCAAAGAAACTTCAATTAGTCTTTCAAGTAATCAATTATTCACCATGGCCACAACCCTAGTATATGAGTTTATCCACTCATAGACAAGTGGAAAAACAAATATTTAGTAATCATCATATGGAAATACAAAATAAATAAGAGAAAACCTAGTTGTAGAACTATGTCTTCCTTCCAAACGGCTTAGTAGCATTCATAAATGAACTACGAAATGTAAAAAAGAGTAAAGACTGCTCCAAGAAGTCCAAAACTACTTAACAAACGACCTAAGGACTTTATTTATAGATGAGCCTTCAAATGACGCTTCTGCCCTTTAAAACTTGGCTTTAAAATCATCATTGTTTGCCCCGGAATGACCCTGACGTGCCTCCCTATGTATCTTTCCACAGACTTAGTCAAATTTCCAATAATTTCATCTTTGGACAAGGCCTGGCATGCTGCCGCCTCTATCTCACCAAGGTGTTCGTCAAATTTCTCTAAGTCTGGATACCTCTAGTGTGGTGCGCCACTCACCTCGCCAAGTTTGTGAAGTGCAATTTCTCGAAAGTTTGAGGGCCAAATTGAAGTTTTTGTTCTCTAAAGTTTGGGACTTGGTGGGGGACGCTAACCATAGCACCAAACCCCTCAGCTCCTTAAATCTTCGCTTCTTGCATCATTTTGAGCCCATTTTGCTTAGTTTCCTACTCAAATAAACTCAAATTATTTGTTAGCACATAAAACACATACATACATGAACTTAAGCATAAATTAAGGGATTATGAACTCAAAACATGATCAAATATGGGCAAAATCATGGAAAATGGGCATAAAAATATGCCCAACATTACCACTCCACACTTAAACCATTGTTCATCTTCGAACAATCCGTAAAACACAGCTAAACTCATGTTTCATCATCACACTTGACACCTTTATCAACTCATACTCCACTAACTTGAATGGATCACTCATAGAGTGGTTTGTCATCATACAACAATCCTCCATACTATTAAATCTTATAAGTGAACTAGATAAAACAGAATCTTGATCCGTTTTAGTACATCCCAATAGGGGACGATCATACTTGTTCAATTTATCTATTTCAACTTGGATCTCATGAGGATTCACAGTCAAGAACATACAGCCTATATAAATGACTCATCTTTTCAACACAAAGGGCCAACATGATTAATTGTGACACATTTAACAAGTAGTACACTAAATTAGACCTCTTGTGCTCCTTACTTTTAGTGATGTTCCTCTCTTAAATTCATCAATGTAAAGACATGAAACACAATAACTATGGCATACTCACACTCACAAATGATGTAATGCACATATGTACTCTTACCATAGGCTTTCTCTTTATGTAAATTAAGACTACCTAATTGCTTCAAGAGATTAATATCAGAATGACTTTTCTTGGTTGTAATGTCAACAAAGGGACATGTAGGATTGATATTTCATTTTATAGTGACTACCACCTGATGAGTTGGTAATTTACCAACTCATTAGGCTCTTAAGCATGGGATTTAACTTAGTTTTCAAGTCTTTTAGTTGAATTTTATTCCCTTTAAGCCTTTTTATGTGCAGGTATCTAATTTGAAGAGAAGGAGCATGAATTGGAGCAAAAAGGATGTAAATTCAGGTGAAACTAGTGCTCCACCGGAGGACACCGGCGAAACACCAGTCAACTGAAGGCAACCACTGGCTTGATGAGAAACTGCAATCGGTGGCTCGCGGACAACAACCGGTGATCCGTTGATTCCATCACTAACAGGTTCTGGACTTTGTAGGACAAATGATGAAATCAAATTGCGGCTCATGGATTGCAATCGGCGTGTTACACTCCGTAAGTTTCTAGCATTTAGTTGTCCTATTCGCATGTTGGTTGAGAGTTGTAGAGTGTCATATGTACAAGGAAAGAGCCCGGGAAAAGGCTGAACGAGTGCCAAGTTGGGATTTCGCGAGAGGAGGCTGAACCAAGCTGCCCAGAGGGGCAAAGTAGCATGAAGCTGCTCCTCTGCATTAGCCAACATGGAACGGAGCAGAAACGACGCGTTGGCCAGTGTGCCACGTTGCCTTGGTTTCTGCTTCTAGTATATATAGGCCTCACCTTTAGAATTTATGTTATCTTTCATATATATCTTGACCAGCAGAGTTAAGAGACGAAGGAGAATTGTAATTTCCAACCGATTACGCTGCTAAACGCCGTCCAAATTCAAATTAACTTCGGGTATTGAAGTATAAGGTTGGAGGGATCATTTCTACGGAATTAGTTTCGCGAAATTCGCCCGGCGAATCATCATCCCGCGGAGTCAAAGTTGTGGGAATTGCTCCAAACTAGTTTCAATATGATCCCAGGCTTAAAGTAAGCATTTCTCCCTTCTATATCCTCAAGAAATAATGAGGTTTCGACCGTGTTCCATAAAATTGGAATATAGTTAATATTTATATATAAAGTTTTCCTTTTTGCCGAGTTTAGTGTTAAAACTAGTCTTATCTTTTCAGTAACACGATTTCAGTTGAGAAGGGAATTTGAACACGAGCTGAAACTTGCCAGTTAATCGGTAAATAGTGACCGAGGTATGTTAAGGCATTTTCTTTCGGCAAGTTAGTTTCTTCAGCATAATAATCTAGTATGAATCCCATTAAAGTATGTAAGGAGTATGTTACCATATTTAGTTGTCGTTGTTAGTTGAGACTTGTAATTGTATTATTTTGGGCTGAATTATACCTGTATAGCTTCTGTGACCGCCCCAAGGTTAATAGCTGTGTCGACTTGCTCGCCAGGGGCGAGGATACGTCGCTCTACGGAGAGGCATGTTGTCCGCAAGGGACGAAGATGGGGAGGCAGATCCTCATATTTGTCGTGGTTGGCCTTATACACACCCCGCCGAGCGCTTACGCCTTGGGTGTAGATATCAGGAGTCCTCCGGACTCAGACACAGCTATAGTCAGGGGCCGAGCGGGCCCAGTTGCTGACCCAAGGGATCGGTAGGACGCTTATAGCTGGTAGTTTACTCAGTATGACCTAGATATGGGTATATAGATTGAGGTGTACTCACTAGGGCTAATGGGGGCCAGGTGGGTTGTTCTGTGCTGATTGTACCTTCCGGCTTATGGGGGCCAGGTAAGGTTTATGTTTCTTTAGTTACTGATAGTTAGACAGTAGGACGCCTTGTTTGTCAGGTATGACCACTACCCTCCTTATTACAGTTATGTTTAGCCCTGATTTCACTATTTTAGTCATTTTCAGTCCGTTCCCTTCACTTCAGTTATTGTCAGTTCTATTTCCTTACTTTTAGTTATTTAAAGTTACTTATTTACATATTCAGTACCTATGGTAGTGACGCCCTCTTCTGGGGCATTGCATTACTTTCCTGCAGGTACAGATAGACGAGGAGCAGGTCCCTCGTAGTTCCAGTCAGCCGCACTAAGCCATCAGCTCCTTTCTTCCGGAGATTGTGTGATAGAGGTTTACTCCTTTTTGTTTGTACAGTATGGGTAGGCCGGGGCCCTGTCCCGATCATATTATTACTCCTAGAGGCTTGCATATTGCATTACATCCCTGTGGTTAGAAGATATCGACTGTGTGGGGCCCATATGTGTTTTAGATTATGTGTGTTGGCCGTGTGGGGCCCTATTTAGCTGTTGACTATTGTCCTTGTCGGTCATAGCTCAGTTTAGCATTGGCTTTTACTTTCCAGTTATAACTAGATATCATGGTGGCCTTGTCGGCCCGCATAGGTCTCCTTATAATTGTTTGTCTCTGGTTAGCTGTTTATTTGCACTGGTGGCTATAGGCCTTCTAGGCCGGGGGTTGTATTTACAGTCGCTATATATCCCGTTGTTTTCTTAATTCTAGAGTTAGAGTTAGCCCTACACCAAAAGTGCTTAGGCTCAGTCAGCTCAGCAGTTTAGGTCCTAGTAGGGTACCAGGTTCAAGTCATGCCTCCCAAGATGGGGCGTGACACGGCGAACCACCAAAGTCATCGTCGGAAGTCCCTGTAACGTCATTGGACCACAGAGGAAAGTAATCGGCGATTCGTGGATAGCAACCAGCAAACCGTCAACTCCATTGCAAATGAGGAGACACTTGAAAAGGGAAAAATTGTCTATCCCGAAGAAAGAGGAGAATATTTTCCCTATTTTTTTTATATATTCTAGAAAGAAAGTACTATGAATAGATCTTTGAATATTCCCTTTACTTCTTGAGAGAGAAATAACTCCATTGGAGAAGAAAGAAATATTGGAATATTACTATTTTATCTTCATCTTAATCTTCAACAAGATATAACTATTATTATAGAAATATTGTCACCTTGATTTTTCTTACTCCTAATGATTAAATTATTGAGTTTATTAATGAATATTCTCTTGTGTTTCTTAATTATAGTAGCTAAATCTATAGCTATAGGTGTGTGATGATGGGTGTCTAATTTGATTGGGTCTTGCTAGATTTGTCTTGTTATTACTTGATTAGTATAAATCTATTGAGTTCTCCTCAAATTATAGTTGATTGCTCATAGTTGCAAATATGGGTATTGTTTTCTTGATTTTAGCTTGAAAAAGAAGATTTAAGTAATGAGAGAGAATTTAATAGTGGATTGGGATTTGATTATGTTGAGTTGGGCTAGAAATAGCTAAAACCCATGATCATAATCTATTTAGAGGTTGATGGCTAGAAATAGCTCAGGCCCTAATCCAAACCATATTGGAATATTTGAATTATGCCTTAAGATTCGAGAGGACTGAGGATAAGGAGCCCAATTGGTTGAAAAACATCGGGCTCCATCTTTTTCCAAGGTTATTTACATATATTAGTAATAATCAGATTATCTTGTTAATCTGGATTTGATTGACATCCCATCTACACCGCACCTCTAGCCTTTTCTCATTAATGTTTCTCAATATTGGTTATCTTGCTCTCTTGATTAGCTGATTTTAGAATCCACAATATTTTTGCCTTCACTTCCCCCAAAATTTACATTTACATTTTCATTACTTATATGCGAATTAATTCAATTCAATTCATTAAACAACTCTTATGCAAATCATTCTCTAGTCCTTGTGAGCTTCGACCCCGACACTCGTTGGGTTATTTATTTTGATACAATGATTGCTTACATTCTCTCAAAATGAGGAGTATAGTTTGAGCGTTATCAAAAATGAAGACGTTGTCGGGGACTAGCGCTTGATATCCTTGAGTTGTTTGTTAATTTGAATTGATCTTGCATTCTAACTAGTTTGACTCTACTATTGTAGTGGTGCATCATTTTTCCATTGTTGGGTTGTTGATGATATTCTAATGAGTCCCTTTGAAAGGATGTTGAGAGACCCCAAGAGAGAACCTTATGTTGAGACCCTCCAATTGATGGATAAGATATGGAGGAGAGAAGGAAGAAAAGACACAGTGTTGATGGTCATGATGAAGCAAATACAGTTACTAATGAATTATATGAGGGGTTTCCATATATGGTGCAAACAAGCCAATCAAGGCTATGGATATTCTTATAATGAAAATCAAGATCGAACGATGTTTGTTTAGCTGAGGCGAGTAATAAAGGAAGTGATGGATCCCTCCCATCTCGCCTGGAAAATACTCTTGAGGTGGTGTTAGAAAAAGTTAATTCAATTGATTTAGGAATTCAGGAATTGCAGAGTGAATTATTGGACCTCACCAAAATAGTGAAGAATCATGATGTGTCCATAAAATAGTTAGAGGATAGAATGAACCTATTAGCATCTCAAATGGCAGCTCAAAAAGTAACAAAGGAAACAAAGGATCCACCACCCTAAGCCATCAGGGATGAAGACGTATTGGGTTAGCAGATCGAAGAAGAAATTTTGAAAGAAACATTTGCTAGCCTTTGCTTGAACAATGAAGGATTGGAGGAGGTGTGTCAAGTGAGAAAAGGGCTAGGAACTTATACCTTTCAACCAAGAAAACTTGATCTGACCTAAAAAATTGGACAGTCCCACTATCACAGCCATCCATCATTGTACCTCTGGTCTTGGAACTCAAACCATTACCTGACTATTTGAGATATGCATATTTGGGGACAAATGAGACACTCCCAGTGATTATCTCAGCAAAGCTTACTCCTAAATAGGTAGAAGAACTCATAGTAGTATTGAAAAGGCATACTCGAGCAATAGGGTGGTCTATAACTGATATCATAGGTATTCCTCTGGGTATTTGTACTCACAAAATCAATCGTCAAGAGGATTGCAACCCTTCAATCGAGCACCATATGTGTCTAAATCCACCTATACAAGAGGTGGTCAAGAAGGAAATTATTAAATGGTTATACGCAGGAGTTGTGTATCTTATCGCTAACACCAGTTGGGTAAGTCCCAGTGTCTGCCAAAGAAAGGGGGAGTTACGGTTATACCAAATAGAAGGAATGAGTTAATTGTATCCACCACCCCCAGTTACCAGATGGCGGGTGTGTATGGATTACCGTAGGTTGAACTCTTGGACAAAAAAAGACCACTTTCCAGTCCCCTTCTTTGACTAAATTCTAGATCACTTGGTTGGGAAAGAATATTATTGTTTCTTGGATGGATATTCAGGATAGAATCAAATTTCTATTGCGCTTGACGATATAGAGAAAACAACATTTACATGTCCCTATGGTAATTTTGCATTCAAGTGGATGCCTCTTTTGGACTTTGCAATGCTCCCGTAACTTTTCAGAGGTGTATGATGTCCATTTTTTCAGATATGATGGAGGACACTATGGATGTCTTCATGGATGACTTCTCAGTAGTGGGAGATTCTTTTGAAGATTTCTTGGTACATCTAGAAGAGGTATTGAAGAGATGTGAAAAGATAAACTTGGTACTTAATTAAGAAAAGTGTCATTTCATGGTGAAAAAAGAAATTGTTTTGGTACACAAAATTTCTGAGAAAGGGATTGAGATAGACCAAGCCAAGATTGACGTAATTTCCCAGTTACCTCTGTCAAGCACGGTAAAAAGTATTAGAAGTTTTCTTGGGCATGCGGGATTTTACTGTCGTTTCATCAAAGATTTATCCAAGATAGCTCATCCTTTATTTCGATTGTTAGAAAAGGAGGAAAATTTCAACTTCGATGAGAAATGTATGAGGGCTTTCATTGAATTGAAAAAAAAGCTGGTGCCCGTTCCAATTATCACAGCACTGGATTGATCAAAGCACTTTAAGCTAATGTGTGATGCTAATGGCATAGAACTAGGGGCAGTCCTTGGTCAGCTGAAGGAAATGCTTTTTCACCCTATTTACTACACTAGTAAATCCCTAAATGCCGCAAAAACAAACTACACAATGACTGAACAAGAGCTGCTCGTTGACTGCTTGCGTTTTAAAAGTTCCGAGCATATTTGTTGGGGACTAAAGTGGTGGTGCACACAAACCATGCAGCACTCAGATAATTGATGACCAAGAAAGATTCTAAACCTAGTCTTATTAGGTGGGTCCTGTTGTTGCAAGAATTCAACTTTTAAGTGAAGGATCGTAAGGGATGTGAGAATCAAGTGGCCAACCATCTATCGCGCCTAGAGACAAATGATCGGTTGAGAGCATATGAAGAGATTAATGACGACTTTCCATATGAACATATTCTGGTTGGAACTCACGACATAACACCATGGTTTGTCGATTTTTCTAATTATTTGGGAACCACTATCACACCCGAGGGGTTGACCTTCTAGAAAAAGAAAAGATTCATGCATGGTGCTCGAACGTTTTATTGGGATGAGCCCTACCTTTTACGTAGTTTTGCTGATGGTATAATGTGTAGGTG
Source organism: Datura stramonium (assembly GCA_018107945.1). Classification (NCBI taxonomy): domain Eukaryota; kingdom Viridiplantae; phylum Streptophyta; class Magnoliopsida; order Solanales; family Solanaceae; genus Datura; species Datura stramonium. The sequence continues at coordinate 150,502 of JACEIK010001166.1, forward strand.
AATCCCCCAAGTGGAAATGGTACCAATTCTAGAGGCTTTTCATTCATCACCTGTTGGGGTCATTATGGGAGCATTCAGACAGCAACAAAAGTGGTACATTGTGGATTTTATTGGCCTACCTTGCATCAGGATGCCCATGACTTTGTGAAATAATGTGATAGATGTCAACGAACAGGGAGTATTTCAAGGTGGCATGAACTTTCATTGACACCAATCTTAAAGGTGGTACTGTTTGATGTGTGGGGGATTGATTTTATGGGCCCTGTTGTGAGCTTTTTATGGAAACACGTACATTCTGGTGGCAGTTGATTGTGTCTCTAAGTGGGTTGAAGCTGTAGCGTTACCCAACAATGAGGGGAAGAGTGTAACAGCCTTTTTAAAGAAGCATATTTTCTCATGGTTTGGCACTCCTAGAGCTATCATCAGTGATGGGGGATCACACTTTTGCAATCGACTTTTCAGCACTTTTCTAGCCAAGTATGGTGTGAAGAACAAAGTGTCCACCCCTTATCACCCACAAAATAGTATCCATGTAGAAGTTCTCAATTGTAAAATCAAATCTATCTTGACTAAAACAGTCAATGTGAACAGAACAGATTAGGCTCGAAAGTTAGATGATGCCTTGTGGGCATATCAGACTGCATACAAGAACCAATTTGTATGTCTCCATCCCAACTTGTTTTTGGTAAATCTTGCCACCTCCCTATTGAGTTAGAGCGTAAGGACTTGTGGGCACTGAAGAGCTTGAACCTTGATTGGGGAAGAGCTGTCCAAGGGCGAGTAGACATTCTTCATGATTTGGATGAATTTAAAATGCAAGCATATGAGAACGTAGCTATTTATAAAGCCTGCATGAAGCATTACCATGATCAAAAAATCTTGCATCTGAATTTTATTACGGGAGAATTGGTATTGTTGTTCAATTAAAGACTAAGGTTATTCCTAGGGAAGCTCAAATCTAAATGGTCAGGACTGTTTAAGGTGTATCATGTTTTTGGAAATGGTGCCATAGAACTTCAAGGAGAAGATGGGTCAAAGTTCAAGGTGAATGGCCAAAGGGTAAAAAAATATTTGAGAGTGTTGGAGGAGGTTGGTCTAATAGATGTTATGTACCTGGATGAGCTATAGCACATAAGGAGTCTCTGTCGTGCCACGACTTTAATAAAGAAACTTCTTGGAAGGCAACCCAAGAATTTTTTATTTTGAAAATTTTGATGCTTTGTTGTTTTTTATTTTTGTAGGTAGATTGGATGCAAGGAGAAGAAGTTCAAGGCACGATCAGCGCCAAGCCTGCAGAACAATGGTGCAAAGGTGTAAGGTGCTGGTCTTCCGCGGGGTGTGAGTAGAATTAGGTGAAACTAGAGAAGTGACCGGTGAATTACCGGCGGAATGCCGATATCAATCCGCAAACTGCTGGCTCCAGCCAGTGCACCTAGAAGTTTAGAGTAGGTTCAGTGATCCAATTGGCGAATCGCCACTACCAATGCGTGAATCACTGGCAAGATACCGATATTGGCCAGTATATCTGGGAGTTAAAATACCATCGATGCATCATCCGATGGATCGCCTGTGCCAACACGTGAGACACCGATTATGGACCGGAGAACTGAACAGGTGATGATCACCGGTGCTCAAACCGGTACATCGCTGGTCCTCACCGGCTATCGCAGGTAAGCATAGATCCAGGTATTCATTCTTATTAAAATATTGACCAGCCATTGATCAACCAACCCAAACACCTTCAAACTGCTCCAACTCCCCCAAAACAACCCTTATTTTATTAAACCCTTCCTACTTTTCCAATTTCCCACTCTTTCCCTTTTTCCCACCATCTCTTAAATTCCCAACAAACAAGCTTTCCCACCTAAACTCCATTAATATCCACCTTCTTCTTGCTCAATAACTCTCCCCTCTCTTACTATTTAAATACCTCTCCCCATTACCCATCTAACCTCATCTGAATTCCCATATATTTGGAGGTACTATCAGTGAGCAACGCACAAAGCTTCTCTCTCGACTCATTCTCACTTCTCAATTTGGTATGTCCTTTCTAGTTTATGCTTTAATTAGGAATGTAAATCTGACATCTTGCATGATGAGGATAGATATTGGTGTGACTCGTGTTCATATTCTTTATTTTTACTTGATTGCCTAATTTTAATATAGTAGGTATGTTGGTGGTGTTGTGTTGGGTTTCTCATGTTACTATGGGTACCTTAGTTTCTATGTGTGCTTAGTGATGTGTGGTATGCTTTTTATTTAGGGGTGAAGTCTGAGTAAACCCGGGTTCTTCGCATTCATGATTTTCCCAATGATAGATAGTGTGACGACTTTCTTAAGGGCAAATAGTCGTTGTCCTTTTGGATGGTAACTATTGGTGTAAAGGTTTATGAGGTGTGATGAGAAGAAAACCATTGATTATTGATAGAAATTTGGTTCAACTGAATGAGGGACAACCCATCGATGACACGCCAGTCATGTCCGTTGAATCATTGGTTAAATCATGGGTTCGATGTGGGGTTACAGGCTTCTTCCACGAACCCACGTTTCATCAGCGCTTCACGATTTGAGAGAGGAAATTCACCGGTGATTGATTTTTATGCCTAGCTTATTGTTTCATGACAACGTTCATCGGCGCTCAGCGGATTAATACCTATTGTTCGCTGATGTCTCGTCGGTGTCACCTGGGTCAACATTTCTCTACTTCTAGTTGGATATCATTAAGATCTTCTAATTTTATGATTGTTCTCCTTTTAAATCTTTGTATAACTTACGCAACATCATATCCACCTCCAGGAAAAATAACAAAGGGAAAGAACCAATGACCAACATCATGTAACACCCCGAAACATTTCAAGACCAAATTTAGATGTTGCACGAAAAACCACAAAAACCAAAAAACAAATTCTGTCTCAGACGAACCCTACAATGGACCATTGGTGGAACCAACGGACCATTGTAACGAGTCGTGGGTTGTAGCAGCATTATTCCAGGGGAAAATAACGAGTCATAGATGACCCATTGATACTAACTATGGGTCGTCCTGTCGTCCATTGAATCCCAATTCAAAGGTCTACTGGACCCTTTCCCTGAGACAACGGGAGGGAATAGTGGTCCGTGGTAGCCTCCAATAAGCCACTGTGACCACCCATCGTTTAGTTCCAGAACCCAGCCATGTGAAAAATGAGGGAATACAACGGCCCGTTGGTCCTACCAACGAGTCGTTGTTATCACCCGTTGTCCCCGTGCCCATTTTTCTTTCCAGATCCAACGGGAGGTATCAATGGCCCGTTGTTGCTTTCAACGGACCGTTGTACCTAATCGTGGTTCACTAGTGTGAATCTAGTTTCTGAACCTAGAAACCACAACCAGATTCAACGGGCTGTTGTTTCTACCAACAAATCGTTTTAAGGCCCGTTGGTTCCTATCGGCCAGATTTCAGATTTAAATCCCAGGGTTATTTTTTTAAAATTACACCTACCTATTCCCTAAACTATGTCATTTGGGGTTTATTCAGTGGTTTTAGAAGGGGTAACCAACGGTTTCTCCCCACATTGCTTCTTTCATTCTCAAGAACGGAGCGTAGAAATAGTCAGGGAGTTCAGAGCAGAAGCTAGGGCAACATCAATCTTCTTAGTTTTTCCCAGAGATTTTCACTAGATTTTCTTCTAAAGGTATGTGGGAATTCAACAAGGAGATTGTTCTCCCATTGCGTCCCCCAAAAACTCTCTCTCTGTTAACTTTCAGTCCTATCCCTGAACTTACAAAATTAAAGATATAGTTATTGTTCTAGATTAATTCTTGTGGAATCCTATCCTATGTTAACTGTAGTTATTTTCCACCAGTTAGTAATTAAAATGATGCTTGATCCATCAAACTAGAAATTCAGCCCTAACTTTCAAAAAGTCAAAAATTAGATTCCTGTGTAAGCTTTGAATTCTTGAGAATTGTTTGCATCTCTCAGAGTTAGGGGCTTCTATAATGATTGTATGTGTTAAAAACTCAGTTACATGCATGTTATACAAATTCATCCTGAAAGTCTACACACTTTGTATTTCCTCAGAATTGTCAGTTTAGTTTCAGTCATAGTACTAGAATATTTCAGTATTAGTTAGAAATGTAAGCTGATCAGTTTGACTATAGTCTTTTCTCGAGGTGTCAGTGGTTCCTCTCAATTATTAGACTCAAACTCATATTACACTTATCTGGTCCATTAGGCGGTCATGACATTCCAGTTATAGATCTGACCAGCCCCCGGACCCTAGTTCAGTTATCAATTGTTTTATAGACGGTTACGAAGCTTCCAGATAAGCAGCTCTGACCAATCTTAGAACTCAGTTTCCAAATTTGGTCCTATAAGACGCTCAGGGAACTCTCTGACATTATCCCTGGGTCAGTATGGTCTTAGGCCTCAGTATTGAGCTATCCGCTAGTCAATAAAGTTTACTCTCAGATTCTTCAGTCCAGATCAGTTCAGTGCAGTAATTCATACTCAGTATCCCAGACTTAGGGCATGTTTATGACCATCAACCAGGGTCATTTTTTACCATATCAGTTTTACACCAGTTGTATTAGTTTTTAGCATTTCAGTTGGTCATTTCATGTCGTATTAGTTCAGTTACTAGTTCTATCATATTATTCATGTTTCTCTCACTTAATCAGTACATTCAAAATACTAACGCATACTTTTATGCCGTATCGTTTCATGATACAGCTGCAGGCACTCAAACTCAGCACCGCTAGCCGCTGCAGTTCAAATTCTCCACCCCAGAAGTTGAAGTGTGAGTCCTCATCATCTGAGGGCATTAATCTTTTCCTTCAGTCATTTAGTAGTTTCAGTTAGAGTTAGAGTTAGCTTGGGGCTTGTCTCAGCAACTCCTAAGTTAGATGGCTTTCAGACAGACATGATTTTCTTTCAGTTTTATCAGTACTATTAATATGTTTTAAATTGTATTTTTTCATACTTTTCCTTCATAAATGTTTTTTGATATTATTTAAAATTTTCTGTATTCATGTTTACTCATAATGCTAGTGAATGATAGACCAGGTGTTGACTTGGGTTCACTTGTGGCTTCGAGTATCGTGTTACATCCAGGGTGTAGACTTGATGCGTGACATACTTGGTATCAAAGGATTAGGTTTATAGTATCCATGGAATGTCTGAAAGCCGCATCGAATAGAGTCCTTTTCATGGGTGTGAGCCGCGCCACACTTATGACGAGGAGGCTACAAGATGTTATTAGGAAAATTCCCTTTTGTTCATATTCCTAATCATGCATTAAAGTTCAATTCTAGAAATTCCCTTCTAATTCGTGCTCTATTTTATTTCAGTGAACCATGCCTCCTAGATGCGGTAACGGAAGAAGGGTCGGTAATGCGAACAGACCTACCCCACCAGCCCGTCAACTCCTCAAGATGATTCAGTATTTACCGCAGAGTTTAGAGCGGTCATTAAGTTATTGGATCAAACCGTGACCAACCAAGTGAATCAATAGATTGTGCCGGTGAACACGAACGGGTCTGCAGCAGCTGCAAGGGTGCGGGACTTCACCTGTATGAACCCTCAATCTTTTCAGGGATCTAAAGTGGGGGAGGACCCCCAAGAGATTGTAGATGAGGTCAGGAAGATTAACCCGTATTATGGGTGTTAGATCCTCTGAGACTGCTGACCTGGATGTCTACCATCTTAAAGGGGTATCGCAGGTTTGGTAAGAGCAGCAGAAGGAGGGGTGGCCAGCGGAAGCAGGACCAGTGGAGTGGGAGGAGTTCCACACAGCTTTCCTGGATAGGTTTTTCCTCCGGGAGCTGAGGGAGGCAAACATGGAAGAGTTTATGAACTTGCGACAGGGCAATAGGACAGTGAAGGAGTATGCTCTGAATTTTACCAGGTTATCAAAGTATGCTCTAGAGATGGTAGCCGAGCCAAGGGGTCGCATGCTGAAGTTCGTTATGGAGTATCTACTCTGGTTCTCAAGGAGTGCAGGACCGTAATGTTGATCAAGGACATGGACCTTTCTAGCCTAATTGTTTATGCCCCGCAAATTGAGGTTGAAAAGTTGAAGGATATGGAGAGAAACAATAAGCGAGCCAAAACTAGCCAGTAAGATTTCGCCCATCAGAGATCTAGCAGTGGTAGCCGCCCATAGCAGCAACAACAGAGGGCCCTAGAACCTAGTTGAGCCAGTGGCCAAACCTTTCGGTCCCTCCAGGATCGGAGGGGTGGGTTATCTGGCACTCAGTCTCAAGCTCACAATACAGGGAACAGGTATCCAGTTTGCCCCAAGTGCGGAAAGAATCATCTTAGAGAATGTCTACAGGGCGGAGAGGGCTGTTTTGGATGTGGACAGCTTGGGCACCGACTCAAAGAGTGCCCATCAAAAGGGCGAGGAAGATCACAATCCACTACCTCAGCAACTCCAGCAGGCCGACCAGCTCAGCAGGCCAACCCATCAGGTATAGATGTCGGTCATCTCCAAAACCATTTCTACGCTCTATCTTCCTATTAGGATCAGGAGAGCTCACCTGACGTAGTTACAGGTACGTTATGTCTCTTTCATCCAGAAGTGTACGCCCTCCTAGATCCAGGAGCCACCCTTTTATTCGTAACTCCCTACATAACTGTTTAATTCGATGTCAGTCCAGAAATCCTCTCAGAAATGTTCTCAGTCTCCACCCCAGTTGGCGAGTCATTTAGAGCCAGCCTGGTGTATAGAAACTGCCCAGTCTGAGTCCTGAATAAATTCATTCCAACAATCTCATAGAGCTGGATATGATTGACTTCGACCTTATTCTCGGCACAGATTGGTTACACTCCTGCTATGTCTCAGTTGATTGCAGAACTAGAGTTGTCAAGTTTCAGTTTTCGAATGAACCAGTGTTAGAATGGTCAGGCAGCAGTTCAGCACCTAAGGGTAGGTTTATTTCCTACCTTAAGGCCTAGAAACTTATTTCCGAAGGATGTCTATGTCATCTTGTTCGGGTCAAGGATTCCAACTCTGAGACCCCAACCACTCAGTCAGTTCTAGTTGTCAACGAGTCTCCAGATGTGTTTCCTGAGGATCTTCTTGGAGTTCCCCCTGAACGGGAAATAGACTTCGGAATAGATCTCCTCCCAAACACTCAGCCCATCTCCATCCCTCCTTACAGAATGGCTCCAGCGGAGCTTAAGCAGCTAAAAGAGCAATTAAAGGATCTTCTTGATAAGGGTTTTATCAGACCCAACATCTCTCCCTGTGGTGCTCCAGTGCTATTCGTGCATAAGAAAGACGGTACCCTCAGAATGTGCACAAATTACCATCAGCTGAACAAGGTCGCAGTTAAGAACAAGTACCCTCTACCAAAAATTGACAATTTGTTTGACCAACTTCAGGGAGCCAGTTGTTTTTCAAAAATCAATCTCAGGTCAGGGTACCATCAGTTAAGAGTTAGAGAGAGTGACATATCGAAAACAACATTCAGAACTCGGTATGGTCACTATGAGTTTGTGGTGATGTCCTTTGGGTTAACGAACTCCCCAGCAACCTTCATGGATTTGATGAATGGGGTCTTCAAGTAGTACCTTGATAAGTCCATCATTGTATTTATTGAAGACATTCTGGTGTACTCCAGAAATGAGGAAGAGCATGCCAATCACCTAAAGTTAGCATTACAGACCCTCAGAGATCGTTAGTTATTCGCCAAGTTCATCAAGTGTGAATTTTGGTTGAAGTCTGCGACTCTCTTAGGTCATGTGGTCTCAGGTGAGGGGATACAAGTAGATCCTCATAAGATAGCAGCAGTGAAAGATTGGCCCAGACCTACCTTTCCTACTGAAATCAGGAGCTTCCTGGGCTTAGCGAGTTATTACCGACGGTTTGTGGAAGGTTGCTCCTCCATAACATCTCCTCTAACCAAGTTAACCCAGAAGAAGGTGAAATTCCAGTGGTCGGACGAGTGTAAGAAAAGTTTCCAAGAGTTGAAGGCTCAACTCACTACCGCCCCAATGTTAACCTTGCCAGAAGGATCAGATGGATTGATTGTTTATTGTGATGCCTCCAGAGTTGGACTCGGTTGAATTCTGATGCAGCAGGGAAAAGTGATAGCCTATGTCTCCAGACAGCTCAAAGTTCATGAAAAGAATTATCCACCCCATGACTTTGAGTTGGCAGCAGTAGTATTCATGTTAAAAATATGGAGACACTACTTGTACGGGACTCACGTGGATATGTTCACAGATCACAAGAGCCTTCAGTATGTGTTCAGCCAGAAGGACCTAAACCTACGTCAGATACGGTGGTTGGAGCTGCTAAAAGATTATGACATGAGTGTGTTGTATCACCCGGGTAAGGCCAATGTGGTTGCTAATGCCCTAAGAAGACGGTCTATGGGAAGTGTATCTCGCATTGAGGAAGACAAGAGGGAGCTAGCAAAAGAAGTTCACAGGCTAGCCGAGTTAGGGGTGCAGTTGGTGGATTCAGCTGAAGGTGGCGTGGTAATGCAAAGTGGGTTAGATTCATCCTTGGTAGTTGAAGTCAAATCCAAACAGGATGAGGATCTCATCTTACTTAAACTTAAAGAAGCAGTCATTAGAAAAGAGATAGAAGCTTTCTCCCAAGGGGAAAATGGGGTGCTCTGTTACTAGGGCATGTCGTGTGTACAGGATATTGGTAAGTTGAGACAGCAAATATTGATCGAGGCACACAACATGAGATACTCTATTCACCCTGGTGCAACTAAAATGTACCGCGACTTGTTGGATGTTTACTGGTGGAATGACATAAAAAGGGATATCACTGAATTTGCAGCACAGTGCCCGAATAGCCAGCAAGTCAAGGTAGAACAACAAAGGCATGACCCAAGAAATTAGTATACCCATGTGGAAATGGGAAGAAGTAAATATGGACTTCATTATAGGTTTACTTCGGACTCGCCGACAGCATGACTCAATCTGGGTAGTAGTAGATCGGATGAGCAAGTCAGCCCACTTCCTCCCAGTCAAAATCATAGACTTAGCGGAGGACTATGCCAAACTTTACATCTGAGAGCTAGTCAGACTCCATGGGGTGCCTTTGGAAATCATTTCAAATAGGGGAACACAGTTCACCTCACACTTTCGGAAGTCCTTTCAGAAGGGACTACACTCAGGTCAAACACAACACTGATTTTCATCCGCAGACCGATGGACAAGCTGAGCGGACCATTCAGACCCTAGAAGATATACTAAGAGCGTGCGCGGTTGATTTTAAAGGTAATTGGGATGACCATTTGCCTCTTATCGAGTTTGCATACAACAACATCTGTCACTCTAGCATTCAGATGGCCCCATTTAAGGCATTATATGGTAGGAGGTGTAGATCCCCTATAGGGTGGTTTGAAGTTGGTGAAGCTACCTTGATAGGGCCAAACTCAGTACATGAGGCAATTCATAAAGTTCAACTCATTCGAGAAAGGTTGAAAACAGCTCAAAGCCGTCAAAAATCTTATGTCAACGTGCGGAGAAGAGAGTTGGAATTTGCAGTTGATGACTGGGTATACCTGAAAATTTCACCCATGAAAGGGGTGATGAGATTTTGGAAAAAGGGAAAGATGAATACACGATATGTGGGACCCTATAAGATTCTGAGGCGGATTGGTAAGGTGGTCAATGAGCTAGAGTTACCTTCAGAACTAGCAGTTGTACACCTAGTTTTCAATGTGTCACTTCTGAAGAAATGCATTGGTGATCCAACTTCAGTAGTGCCATTAGACAGTGTGGAGATAAAGGATAGTCTCACTTATGAGGAGGTACCAGTCCAGATCCTTTAACCGTCAGATTCGTAAGCTGAGGAAAAAGGAGATAGCTTCAGTCATGGTCTTATGGAGAAATCAACAAGTTGAGGGAGCCACATGGACAGTAGAAGCAGACATGATGGCCAGATACCCTCACTTATTCTCTTCCAGTTCAGTCCCAGAATCATGTATTAAATCCCTTCTTAATACTCTACTCAGTCCCGTACTCATCAGCCTTATTTAGATTTTCTACGTGTATTCTAGTTGCATTAGCTTTGTTAGTACGATTAAGTCAGTTCGAAGTCAGTTACTCCTTTAGAAATCAGAATAGCCGCAATTTTTAGAAATCTCAGCTCTTTTCCTAGTTTTGGTCTTCATTCGGGGATGAATCATCCTAAAAAGGAGATATTGTAACACCCCGAAACTTTTCTAGACCAAATTCAGATGTTGCATGAAAAACCACAGAAACCAAAAAAAAATTTCTATCTCAGACGACCCCTTAAACGGACCGTTGTAGCGATTCATGGATTGCAGCAACATTTTTCTAAGGTAAAACAATGAGTCATATGATGTCCCGTTGATCCTAACAACAGGTCATCCTGTCATCCGTTGAATCCCAATTCAAAGGTCTATCAAACCCTTTTCCCGAGACAACGGGAGGGAAGAACAGCCCGTGGTAGCCTCGAATGAGCCGTTGTGACCACCCGTCGTTTAGTTCCAGAACCCAGCCTTGTGAACCATGAGGGGATACAACGGCCCATTTGTCCTACCAACGAGTCGTTGTTATCACCCGTTGTCCTAGTGCGCAGTTTTCTTTCCAGATCCAGCGGGAGGTATCAATGACCCGTTGTTGCTTTCAATGGACCATTGTACCTAACTGTGGTCACCAGTGAGAATCTAGTTTCTGAACCTATAAACCACAACAAGATTCAACGGGCTGTCGTTTCTACCAACGACCCATTTTTAGGCCCGTTGGTTCCTATCGGCCAGATTTCAGATTTAAATCCCAGGGTTATTTTTGTAAAATTCCACCTACCTAGTCCCTAAAATATATCATTTGGGGTTTATTCAGTGGTTTTACAAGGGGTAACCAATGGTTTCTCCCCATATTTCTTCTTTCATTCTCTAGAACAGAGCGTAAAAATAGTCAGGGAGTTTAGAGAAGAAGATAGGGAAACATCAATCTTCTAAGTTTTTCCCAAAGATTTTCACTATATTTTCTTCTACAGATATGTCAGAATTCAGCAAGGAGATTGTTCTCCCTTGCGTCCCCAAAAAACTCTCTGTTAACTTTCAATCCTAGCCCTGAATTACGAAATTAAAGATGTTGTTATTGTTCTTGATTAATTCTTGTGGAATTCTATCCTATGTTAATTGTAGTTATTTTCCACCAGTTTGTAATTAAAATGATGCTTGATCCATCAAACTAGAAATTCCATCCCTAACTTTCGAAAAGTCAGAAATTAGATTCCTTTGCAAGCTTTGAATTCTTGAGAATTGTTTGCATCTCTCAAAGTTAGGGGCTTTTATAATGATTGTATGTGTTAAAAACTAAGTTACATGTATCTTATTAAAATTTAGCAAGAAAGTCTATATACTTTGTATTTCCCCAAAATTGTCAGTTCAGTTTCAATCACAGTACTAGGATATTTTAATATTAGTTAGAAATTTCAGCTGATCAGTTTGACTATAGTTTTTTACCGAGGTGTCAGTGGTGCCTCTCAGTTATCAGACTTAGAATCAGATTACAGTTATTTGGTCCATTAGGCGGTCATGACATTCCAATTATAGCTCTGACAAGCCCCAGACCCCAGTTCAGTTATCAGTTGTTCTCTAGATAGTTATGACGCTTCCAAATAAGCAGCTCTGACAATTCTTAGAACTCAGTTTCCAAATCTAGTCCTATAAGATGCTCAGGGAAATCTCTGACAGTATCCCTGGGTCAACATAGTCTTGGGCCCCAGTATTGAGTTATCCACTAGTCAGTACAGTTTACTCTTAGATTCTTCAGTCCGGATTAGTTCAGTGCAGTATTTCAAACTTAGTATCCCAGACTAAGGAAATGTTTATGACTATCAGCCAGGGTCATTTTTGACCATATCAGTTTTACATCAGTTGTATCAGTTTTTATCATTTTAGTTGGTCATTTCATGTTGTATCAGTTCAGTTACTAGTTCTATCATATTATTCATGTTTCTCTCACTTACTCAGTACATTCGGAGTTCTGATGCATACTTTTATGCTGTATCCTTTCATGATACAGCTGTAGGCACTTCGACTCAGCACCGCTAGCCGCCGCAGTTCAGATTCTCCACCCCAACAGTTGAAGTGTGATTCCTCATCATCCGAGGGAATTAATCTTTTCCTTCAGTCATTTAGTAGTTTCATCTACAGTTAGAGTTAGCTGAGGGTTTGTCCCAACAACTCCTCTATTAGATGGCTTTCAGACAGACGTGATTTTCTTTCTGTTTTATCAGTACTATTCAAATGTTTTTAACTGTATGTTTTCAGACTTGTCTTTCATAAATTTTTTATGATATTATTTAAAAGTTCCGCTTTGCATGTTTACTCAAAATGCTAGTGAATGATAGACCAGGGGTTGACTTGGGGTCATTTGTGGCTTCGAGTATCGTGTTACATCCAGGGTGTAGACTTGGGGCGTGACACATTGCCACACAGAACTTACCTTCTTATGAAGCCCAGTGTATTGGACATATTCCCTTTGGGTTGTCTAGTATGGAAGATTATTATGTGTCTTTCAAGGAGAAGAGGTCCATCCATGTAGAAACTCAATTTGAGGAGAGTCTTTTAGAAATAATTTCTCTAATATTTACTATCAGATCGACATGCGGGATTGGGGTCCATTCACTATACCCGTAGACCGCTACTTCCTTGAGTTAGTGCAGGAGTTTAACATATCCTTCAAGGTGCAGTAAAGAATCTTGATATACAAAGGCCTAGTGTACATAATGCGCTTTCCGTCTGTGTGGGTGCACGACCAAGAAGTGAACATCACCCCAGAAGAAATCAATTCCCTCTATTGGGATGAACCAATCCAACCAAATTCAATCTTCAGCAGGAATGTAGAAGATAAAGAAAATCAGTTTCAATGGGTAGCTAGCATAATTGTAAGAGATCAACCTTAGTGGGCCCTCTCAAAAGGACTGATTTACCTTCATGATCTAAAATTTGAGGTCCGTATGTGGCTAGATTTGGTATGTGCTCGGATTATCCCTTCACAAAATACAACTCCCCATTGAGGTTGCATTTCTTTTCGCTTGCATCATTGATCACACACACATCAATGTTGGATAAATCATTGTGGATCAATTCAAAAGGAACGCCAAGAAGTAGGAAACATCATTGCCTTAACCCAGCCTTGTGAGTATGTTATGCCTCCGTGCTTCATGGCTTCTCTTTCGGCCATTGGATAAAATTGTGAAGGCTGAGAGAGTGATTACATTAGACACAAAAATTGATAATGATGCTCCAGCCTCAAAGTGGCCTAAAGGAATGGGGACCAAGTTAACCCACCACCTTCTATGTTCTCTAACACAACTTCAGGATCTTCCAAAGAAACCAAAGTCACCACCTCTCCGCCAAAAGACCTATTGACGATAGCACAAATGGCCCAAGCTCATGAGAGTTCAATCGTAAAGTTAGCCAAGGAAATACCTTTCATGATCCAACAAGCCATTAGGAAAGCCATGCCACTTGCTAGAGACAAGTTTGAGGTCTTAGAAAATGATGTGATTTCCTTGAGGGAGGATGTGGCACGACACACAGATCTTCTAACCTCCAACAATATGGACCTCTCTACACTAGCAGCCGTGGAGACCCAGTTCTAGACACCCAAAAGCCCGCCGGATGATTGGTGGGTGGAGTTTGACAGTTCACCAAAAATTATTTCTAATGAAGAGATATATAATAGCCGGCCACCACCCCATCGGATGCTCACTGTGAGAGAAGTAGATCCGTCATGGAAACCCGGTGGGGTAGATACCACTTCATATCATGAGCTCAGAACCCTACNGTTACTTTGGCTCAAGTTATGTTTTTATAAGGTTTCCCTTAAGACATAGGTGGCTCCCAAACTAGGGAAACTACTAGAACTCCCACCCGATCCATTGATGTCGTTTGCATCGAAACTTCCTCTTGGCACGTTGATGAAGCCACGTACTCATGGGTCCCTCGTCCCAACCACTAAATCTTTCAAGGAGTCCCCTTCAACTGGTTGTTCTTCTCTTTATACATTAGGGGAAATGTGTTATTTAAATTGGGGGGAGGGAAATGTGTATCTTAGTTTGGTGGACGTTGAGCTATAAATCAAATGTCATCAATGTTATTGGAATGGGTCTTTGTTCTTATTGCCTAAATTTGCGACCCAAGGGTTTTCTTCATACCACTATTCTTTCCCAAGTAGCATCTTATTTTTCTTTTCTTTCTTTTGATTGTCGAACCGGGTTAACATTTCCCTATGATAGATTGTGATGCAACTCTCTTAAAGGAAAATGCCATGTCTTTCATTAAGTATTTTGGGGAATGATTTGTGAGAGGTACCGCTAAAAAAATTTTGTGTGGCATGAAAAAAATGAAAATGGGCATTTGAAAAGATATGTGTAGCAATCTCTTTTCATGCATTACATATTCCATATTTGGCTTGTGAATTTGCTTGTTCTCAAGTCTTGAATCTAAATATTGTGACAATGATGACTTGTGTGAACTCTTTGGGTGTAATTCCTTGTGCGATAAGGATTTTTTAATGAATTTCATGCATATCTTCTTATCTAAAACTTGCCCTAAGTGTCACTTAAGGTGAACTCCTAGATGTAGCTGCACTTAGAACATGATTTTAGGCTTTCATTTGACTAGTCACTTTACCCAAAATGACCTCCAAAAATGTCTTCCCTTGCTAGACAATATTGATCCTATGGACTGTTTATCAGTATTCCCTTCATCAGCATGTATACCAAGACAATCCGCTCTCAAGTCACCTCTGTCATATGTGTCTCACAGAGAAAGACAACACACACCAACTTCACCACACCTTTGCCTCCATATTCAAATAAGAAAATGCCAATGTGGAATGAGTGTTATTATGATCCCTTGCCCAACGGCCGGATGAGTGCTCACCATATAAAGTGTGATGGATATCTCTATATGGAGGCTTCTCCAGCAAGATGAAATACTCCGAAGGGTCTACTAGCAGGTGTCTCTAGGAAGGCATTGTACATTTTAGCTGTGAATCGCACCACCTGACCTCTGATGTTTAGCTTAGTTCTCTCTTCGAATGAAGTATCCCAATTTTCGTAGAACTCCCTCACCAAAGTGACGTTGCACCTATAGAGTTGATATAACCAGCTCCCAACTCATGTATCTTGTCCCGAATGATTGGAAACTCAAGTGCAAAGTGACCCTCATCTATCCAATTCTCAGGTTCATACTTGGGTCTTTTTTAGTGTTGAACCAAGTAAGCCCATAAGGCTCTACCGCTTTTGCTCCAAATCTCCTTGCGCGCCGGCTTTAGAAGCCGAAGAACTAGCCCCCATTTTTCCTTTCCTATCCCTCCTGACACTTGGATCCGCAACAACCACCTCCTTTCCTTTTGATGCCATGGTACCCAACAAGAAAAAATCAAGAACTTCACAAAATTAGCTTATGAATAAAATGGCTAACTAATTAAGTGTTGAAGGTGCAAAATTCACCCCACAGTTAATTTGCTAGCATGCTTGTGAGAATTTGTCAAATGGAGTACTCAAGACTTCCCCCATCATCATCCNCATGCTTGTGAGAATTTGTCAAATGGAGTACTCAAGACTTCCCCCATCATCATCCAATCTCAACAATTCAATTTAATTCACTAACTCCATACTACACCAAATTCATGAATTTTTTCTTTCTTTTTCATTCTCCTCTAACTTCAACATTTTTCAGAAATACCTCAACTAGGTCATCTATCTCACTTTTCTCCTGCAATTCATAATTCAAGTAATTCATGTAATGAAGTAACAACATTCAATTCAATCAACAAGCAATAAGAAATTTACTACCATGCAACATGAATTAATCAAGAATCTCACAAACTCAAGCATTTATCACATTCAAGAATCATGTACTTTCTCTCTCTACAATTAATACATCTACCCACCAACATTCAAAAATTCAATTCACTAATCCCCATGATCCCCACAAGTTTAAATCACCATATTCAACCAAAAATCAAGCTACCCAACAAAGATAACATACAATCATGAAGAATTTAAAACATTAAGCTCATAAAATCCAAAACATGAAATTCAATCTTTTTACCAAAAATGGTGATTTTGAATTCTAAATCTTGGGGAAGAGGGGTGTGGGGGCATGCTTTAATCATTAATCAAACAAGAGAGTAGAAAGATACTTACTTCAATTAAAGATGAGAGCTTCATCAACTTGTTGGAGAAGACAACAGTGGAGGAAAAAGGGGAGTGGGATCTACGGCCTAAGAGGAGAGAGAGAAAGGAATTTTTTCTTTTTTATTTTTCAACTTTTTGAGGGAAAAGGATGAATGAGACTTTTAATAAATAAGTGGGCATGGGCTTTTATGTAATTTTAAGGTNATATTGACCAAAAAGTTTCATCCAGCAAGCCCGTGGCACGCCGCCCCCTGTATCTCACCACAGACTTAGAAAAAAAATTTCTCTGGATATAGGGGGCCGGCGCAGCGCGCCACTCATAACCTCACCTGACAATTTTTTTCTTCTAGGATTTAACTCCTAGCGCCTAATTCAAGGTATCTCACCCTTGAATTACATAGTTTAGCTCAATATCCTAGCTTGTTCTTGCCTCTTATGCCCTGTTCGTCTCAACAAACAAAGAAAAATGTACAAAATGTTTTAAGGATGGGTTGCCTCCCACCAAGTGCCTAATTATAGTCATGGAACGATATTCATGGGTTGCCTCTCATGAAGCGCCTGATTTAAGGACACGACACAATTGTGGTCCCCATCACTCCTTCATCCGAGTAGACTTGTCACCTACCAAGGATCTGCTAAACTTTTGTGCAGCATTTGCTTCTCTACTAAATGGTTACAACCTCCAAGTTCTCCCGCCGACTTCACTTTGAAGTCCTATAGTTAGGTGGAATTCGTGTTGCTCTGAACACTTCAAACACTGCCTCGTGACCATTTACTCTCACAGACATCTTGACCAACTGAACATGTATGACAACGTCGGTGGTGGCTAAAAATCTTCTCCCCAAAATGATGGGAACTGCTGCATCTGCCTCATAATCCAAGATTATAAAGTCTACCAGGGAAGATGAAAGGTCCTACATTAATGAAGACATCTTTAATGATTCCCCCAGGGTAGGCTAGAGACCAATCTGAAAGCTGCAACATTACTGTGGTAGGACGTGGTTCACCAAATTCCATAGTTTTGAAAAGGGATGCGGGCATTAAATTGATGCTCGCACCCAAATCACATAAGGCTGAACCAACTTCCTTTCTCCCAGTAGTGACAAGAATAGTGAAACTCCCTGGATCCTTTAGCTTTTTAGGAATTTTGTTCTAGATTTAGGAACTTCACTCTTCCATAAGAGACATAGTTTCAAACTTTATATGCCTCCTCTTATTGGCCACGATATCCATGAGATACTTGGCGTACTTTGAAACTTCCTGCAAAAGCTACACCAATGGAATATTCACATGAACCTGCTTTAACAACTCAAGAAACTTACTACAAGATGTATCCTCGGTCTTTTTCTTCAACCTTTAAGAAAATGGGGGAGGTGGTCAAGCTACTACAATTTTTAATTGTTCTCAGGATCCGAGATGCGCCCTGGCCTAGACACGATACTTGGTGCCACAAGTGACCCCAAGCTAACCCATGTTCTAACATTGCATTGGTAACTAAGCAAACATAAGCGGAAGCTTCGTAAAAATAATTAAGTAATAAGTACTGCTGAAAGTGTAAACGTAACTGGAAACAATACTAAATGACTGTGTCTGAAAGACAATTACTCACTAATAAGTTTCTGGGACAAGCCCCCAGCTAACTCTAAAATCTGTCTAAAGTAAGAACTAACTAAAAACAAATATTGTCCTCAGAAGATGAGATCTCACCCAAAATGACAACTGTGGGAATCGTCGGAGGGGACTACTGAAGGTGCGGAGTCTGAGAACCTTTGCCTGTATCATAATACGATACAACATAGAAAGTATGCGTCAGTACTTTGAATGTATTGAGTAAGTGAGATATACAATAAGCATGGAAAATAAGCAACTGAATTGAAATAACATGAAATGACCAACTGATACTGAATATTGATAAAACTGAGTTATAACTAATATGGTCAAAATGACCCTGACTGATGGACATAAACATGTCCTGGATCTGAGTGACTGGACTGAGTTAAACAGAACTAATACTAAGCTGAACTGATATTGAGCTGAACTGAGACTAAACTGAACTGAGAAGTGGGAGAGTTTATAACCGACATATAATCATCTTAGCTAAACGTGGGTTCCGATGTATACACCCAATCGGAGAAAGCCCATTGTACCTTTGCAGGGTATAATGGCTGAGCTGGGTGATCAAAACTCTAGGGTCCGTTGGGCCAATAACTTACGGTGGCAATGTAGTTCTTTAAACTTGGGTGCGCTGGAACCCCGGTCCGCTCGGTGCTAAGTACTACTCCCACTTGATAGTCCTAACTTGACTACTAAGCCGATAGCCCGAAACTGGGGTCCTGGACTAAGTCAGGATTACTTATCTAGAAGTAACCTGAGAGTTTATTCGATCGGATAACTGTAAACTGGTGTTCTAATACTGGTTAGAGCTTTTTATCTGGAAGTGTCATAACTATATGAAGAACAAACTGATAACTTAAAGTGTTGGTTATAAGACGAGTCAAAGATGCTTATCTGGAAGCGTCGTAACCATCTAAAGACAAACTGATAACTGAAAACTAGGGCTGGGAAGTATTACTGACACCTCAAGAGACTGATTATAGTCAAACTGATCAGCTGACATTTCTGTAAGATATTGAAATTTACAAAGTACTGATTGAGACTAAACAATCAATAATTCTACTCTTGATCATACAACTATACTATCGTGGTGATTTCAAGAACAATCAAAATCAAGCAACACTTATATTTAGATCATAATCAAATACTCAATTCACTGTATTCAAAGAAACTAGGGCTAAAATCATAAAATTTAATGAAAAGAGATAATGAATAGAAGTATAGCTATCAACCGCCCTCAATACTCATGAAAATTATAACAGGAAGAAATCCATAATATATTGACAAATGAACTCTAACTGTGAACTTCAAGGCTAGAACTGATAAGCATTTAAGAAGTGTTTTGGGGCACAAGGGAAGAACAATTCCCTTGTTGAATTTTCGCATACCTGGTGTAGAAATCCCAGTGAAAATCATAGAGAAATCTGGGAAGAAAAATCGAAATCCTTGCTCCTGCTTTCTGCTTCCCGACTGAGTTTCTACATTCTAACTTTGGGAGAATGAGAGGAATGAAGAGGGAACGTTAATTACCTTCCTAAATCCCCTGAATATAACCCAAAATGACATAGTTTAGGGATTAAAAAGGTAGGAAGTTAAAAAAATACCCCTCAAAGAAAATCTGAAAAATTGCCCGATGGGGACTAACAGGTCACACAACGAGTCGTTGGTTGATACCATGACTTGTTGGGACCAGTTTTTGGTCCTGGGCTTGGAATTCTAGGTTTACCAGAACTGGACAATGATAGGGGACAATGACTCATTGGATGAACCAAGGGGCTGTTGGTTCCTCCCATGGTTACCAGAGGGAATTTTTAACCTGAGCTTGGACCCCTACCAACGAGCACACAACGACTCGTTGGTCCAACCCACAGGACATTGTCACCACTCATCCTGGCCACTGGGGTTTCTTTAACTTGGCTCACGGATGGAAGATGATAACGCTCAAACCACACCTCTTACTAAAGTGAGAAGCAGACGTTGTCAATAGAGAACCCAACTAGAGGTTGGGTCTAACCCACAAGGAATAGGGAAACTGGATTATATCCAGTAACTGAACTTGTACAAAATAGGGGGATTCTAAAGAAAACCAATAATAAAAGCAGATATCAAAATTCTGATGTTAAGTCAATATCAAAGGATAAATAGGATTTGTGTTCCCTATGTGTTCATAACTGCTTTGGGTATACCCTCGTGATTATCACCAATACTTACTTATAGAACTGATAACTTAGGATCATTCAAATGACCGACCAGTCCCTATTGAATGACTATACTCAATCACTCAACCAAGTATCATGAGCAGTTTCAAACTATCATTTATCACTAAGTTCCAGATTTAACTATCCTGCGAACACAACTCAATTTAATACAATGATCATCAAGATCAAGGCTGCGTTGTAATTCTCTTTCCTAATCTCAATCCATTCAACCAAAGCAAGTAATGAATTTAAGCACTTCCTAACATTGCGCACCGTTAATAAATGTTTAAGATTGAAAAGAATACAATATAAGTGTTTGTATTGGCTTTAAGATCACTTTGTGTAACCCTTGCTTGTTAATTCACCATGTTTCCCACAACCCTAGCTATGGAGGTTTTTGCCTCTCATAGTTTCAAGGTTGTGATTCACATTCATGATTAAGAATACAAATCAATACTTACAATAATGATAGAGAAAAATGCTTCCTTCAATTACTACACAAAAATCTTGAAAAACAAGTAGCAAGAACAAGATGAATTCAAGAACAGGTTGATCACAAGTTAAGACCAACTCAATTCTCTTTCTCTCTCAAGGTTTCTACTCTATAAAACTATCAAACTGATTTCCTTCTATAAAAATAAAAGCTAAAACATATTTATGCAGACACAAGAATCCTTTTCCTAAGCCAATAGGGTGAATTTCTTTATCTGTCGCCGCCAGTGCCACGACTCGACATACGATCCGTAGCGTGCCCCTACGACCCGTAGTTTCCTCTCATACGATCTCAGCTGGCTAAATTATGGCTAAGTGTTGGATCTGGGTACGACTCATACCATCAACTCATAACTCATACTTAGCTCCCGTACTTTGAATTAAAGATTTTGAAGTTTTTCTGAAGTTCATCACGACCAAAATGGTACGACTCATACCTTCATCTTTTGGGTCGTACTTTCTTCTCGTAGCAGGAGTCAGACTTATTTGAAATTCCTTTGGATTTCATCACGACTCGTACAAGCCTGATACAAATCATACTGGGACTCGTGGGTCACATCTACTCAACCTTATCTTTCAGCAACTTCTCACGGCCACCAGTATGACTCGTGGGTCCTTCCTACGATCCGTACTGTGGTATGCACTTTTTTCCCATTTTGCATTTTTTAATCTATATTTTGAAATTTTCAGTTCCAACACCCCATTTATCCTATAACAAAAGGAAAAATAGCTCATATCCACATAAATACACCTAAGTCCATGTTGTTTTCTTAGTTTTGAGCGTCGAATGTGCTGCAAATCCACAACACATCAACAACCTCAACTTAAGACTTTTGCATTTCCTCAGGCAAAGAAAAGGAAAACTAAAACATGACACTCAAGTTGAAAATAGACTTAAGATACTACAGCCAATACTCAAACAAACCTGCACTTTCTATACAAACTCTACAGACCCTTTCTCATTGAACCACATTAGCTAATTCATTACAAGAAACCTCAAAACATCATAAACGGGGATAAAGACATGTCATCTAGTTTTCAATAGGAAGTCAAGTCATCACCAATGTTTTTCACACAAACCAACAGTAAAATCAAACATAATCCATGTACCCTCACACTAATGAAGTCCCCACTCAGATGTGAAATGTCAAACATGATATGGGACTAAGCAAGTATGGCTCTCATTCTCTCAAAGAAGTTACAAGTATTATGTGTCAGATACCATCGGCTTGCCCTTATTTTCTCTACTTTGGTTTTTCAGATGGTCGAGGTAAGATCACTATAGGACTTGGTATGACTTATAATGTAGGCTCGGCGCTGGACATGATAAAGATGAAAGATTTTATAAGTGACTATTTCTTCCTTGGCACTACATACATTTGCTACACCATTCACCTAATTCACCCGTTTATTCATTCATTCCCCCTTTCCCTTTGTTTCTCCTTTTTATTCACATTTGCATGGGTGTGGTGAGGTTTCACTTTTTCAGCATTTTCAAAATTTCTTTGAGTTTTATTTTTCAACATTTACAACATTTTTCATCCTTTTCTTTTCATCTCACCACACCTCATTTTCCACAATTTCTTTCTTTTCTTTTCTTTTCCTTTCTTCCATTACCACTTTTTATGCACCCCTACTCTAGCCACCCTCAACTTAAGCATTTTAATTATGTTAAGGTTCACAATATCCAAGGAAAGGCCAGGGCCAAAACAAGTTCATTACAAAAAATGGGTACGATTAATCGGTAAATCAAAGAAGCATGATCTATTAAGGCTCAAACTTAGGATCGAGGGATTCATGCAACTTTTGGTAAGGAAATATAGGCTAAAAGTGAGCTAAACAAATAATGGCCTATGATCATATCCTAACCAACAATCCTTAGCTTATGCAGAGACCAACCAGGCAAGTTCTAGATCTACAACACAATACCAAACTGACTAATATACCTCACTCACACATGGTACATGAACTATTTTTACCTCACCTATCTGGTTTACTCATGCTGACAAAATAAATGACATCCAAAGATCCACAACAATCATGCATGTTGTCACAAATACATAGCTAATGTATCAGAAAATTTTTAAATAGGGTCAATTTTTTTACAAAAACCAAAACTAGTGCAATTTTCTTTGCTGAGTACTCCTAAGCTACTTTATAATTTTTTAAAAAATCACAAACTAAAAATAAAAATCCTACACATGTCGGTTCTACTAGATAACATGTCTGAGGGAAAAGAAACATGGAAAGAAAAACCCTCAGACGGACCAAAAATCCCAAACACACAAGTACACCCCCTCCCCTTTTGAAAGGTTAGCTTTGTCCCTGAAGCATCATCTAGAAGAACATAGGGAACAGAACATACCTGGCTACTTTGACTTCACCAGTTCACCACTTGGGTTGCCTCCCACGAAGCACCTGATTTAATGTCGCAGCACGACGCAAATCTCTTGACTACTCAAAATTCATCAAGTGATTCATACTCATCCTCTAGTGTTGAGATCACACTAAATTCCTTGGGTTGCTTCATTGTCTTGCATATGTTGAATGTGACCTCCTCTTGATTCAGCCTAAACTTCAACAGGCCAGCTTCTACATCTAATAGAGCTCTCCCGGTTGCAAGGAATGGTCGCTCCATAATGACGGGGACCTCATAATCAACCTCGCAATCCAAAATCATGAAATCTGCTGGGAATATAAATTTATCTACCTTGACAAACAGATTGATCAAGATCCCCACCGGCTTCTTAACTATTCTATCGGCCATCAGTAGCCGCATGTTCGTTGGTATAGGAGTTCCTAATCCTAACTTCTTGAATACAGCCAAGGGCATTAAATTAATGCTAGCTCCCAGATCACAGAGCGCCCTTAAGAGCTCAAAATTGCCAATCATACATGGTATAGTGAAGGCACCTAGGTCCTCCTTTTTCTATGCTAAGACCCTTGTAGCTATGGCACTGCAGTGATGTACATTGTCAATAGGCTCATAGCTCACAAATTTCTTCTTTGTCACTAGGTCCTTCATAAACATTGCATATCCTAGCATCTCCTCTAATGCTTCGACCAATGGCATGTTCACAGATAGCTGCTTAATCATTGTAAGGAATTTCTGGAACTTACCATTCTCCACCTTCTTCTTCATCCTTTGAGGGAATGGTGGTGGTGGTCGTGGGATATCTTTTTGCACTTGCTTTGCCCCATGATCCATGACAGGTTCCTTCTCACCTCTCGAGGCCTCTTGCAACTCACCAATCTCTTTCTCAGCACTAGTATCATCATCCTCCATTATGCTCTCTTTCTTCCATTCAACTTCAACTGGAAACGGGGGGTCAACTACGGTTTTTCCACTCCTAGTCATTACTGCCATACAATGTGCATCGTTCTTCTGATTTTGGATAGTGTTGCTAGGAAGTGTACCCATTTTTCTAGGGATGATTGATGCTGATAGTTGCCCAAGTTGGTGTTCAATTTGCTTGATAGCAGTAGCATGTGATTCCACCTTTTGACCCATACTTGACAAATCACCTCGGATCTCCTTCAGTTGATCATCGGTAGACCTCACCTTCTTCAACATCTAGGCCATCATGCTCTCTAACTTTGATTGTCCAGCCTCCCCTTCTCGTGCATTGAGACGCACATAGAATCCAGGACGGTCATTGTGATACCATCATTACGCCTCCAATCACCTTCGTGCTCACGACCTCAGCTCCTATCTCTAAACCCATTTCTGTTGTAGTTGTCTCTACACTTGTTCCGACCTTGATTTCCAAAACCTTGGCGCCAATTGTCTTGTCCAGACGCTTGGGCGTTGGTTCGAAAACCGGCCACCTGGCTATCCAAAAAGTTTTCCTCCTCCTCAGAATCAGAGTGATCAGCTCCTTGCTCCCTTCCTTGAGTACCCACTGCATTAACCTATTTGGCTCCATCTCCCATAATATGCTTTGTCAGCAATTCCAATGATGTGCGCATGTGAGCCAACTCTTGGTCACGCTCTTTTTATTTTCTTCGTTAGTCTACAGTCAAACCAACAACATATGTGCCTGCCATTACATCAGCTTCCCTCATATGCCAGGCTCTGTTTGTCTTAGTCACCCTATCAAGAATGGTGGCAACCTGCTCCCAGGTGTGACTCATCAATGCTCCTCCAGCTACCGTGTCTGCTACAGCCTTGGTGCTATTGTTTAGAGACCTGTAAAAAATTTCCAATAAACTATCATCTGGAATTTTGTGGTTGGGGCACTTAGTCAATTTCTTTTTGAATCTCAACCAAGTTTCATGAAGTGCCTCATTCTTGATTTGTCGAAAATTATAGATCTCATCTTTTAGCTGCAACATCCTGGACGGGGGAAAGAATCTCGTTCGTCCGTTTGGTGACTACACGCAAGTGCACGTGGTCGAACAAGTAGTAAAATGGCTCAAGTAAGCCAAGTATCGATCCCACAGGGACTGGACTACGGTAGCAAATCTACTCAAGTGTCAATAAGCGCCAACTTAAAAAATGCGGACAACGAGTGTGAAAGCGATTTTTTTTATATTTAACATTCAAATCACAAAAAAAATAAAAAAAATAAATATACAATTTGAGTCTGAACTATGAATGTGAAGGCATCTTTGAGGCTAAAATGAACATGTAGAGGAATTAATTATCGATACAATTTGATCCTATCTTTTCTCCGGTTGCTAGTCAAAATTATTGCCTATGGATTAGTATTTAACCCAACTTAAGAATCATGAACCTTCCAGAAATTCATGTTCTAGACATACAAACCGATTAGTAATTAACTAATACGACTTTCGGGTATATTTCTATCACGAAGGTAAATCCAAATTATAATTTCCCAAACTAAAGAAAGATCATATCCTATTAATTCACAACTTTCCAATTCGTGCTCTATAAAAGGTGAAACCGGACTTTTTAGATGCTTCTACATTAACATCGGCCAAACGTAATGCAGTAAGAACAGAATTAATAGAACAACCATGGAAGAAAAGATGAAAAACCAAATGATCAGGAATTACATTTCAATACAAATGTTCTTAACCTCGGCAAAGTGAAATTAGCCACTCATTTTGTGGATTGAACATCATCAAATGAGTGTAAATCATACAAACAATTACAAGAAAGGAGAAAGAGATGAGAAAAACCTAAGATTTTCGTCCCTCAATGCTGTGACACGTTCTTGTATCCCACCAAGTTAGAATATATAAAAGAGAAATGAAATGAAGACCTAAGTGTGCTATTTATACTAATGGGAATTTTTCAGAATAACAAAACGTGTGTCGCGGGTGCATCGCGTGAGCACTGCCTCCGTGACACAGCTTCATTCTGGAGGCTCTGCAGGAAATTGCCTCAGGATGCCAAACTACAGTGTCACCATGTTGTCAGTGACCCTGGCTGTTGCACCCTGCGCGCGTTGACCTTCCTGCGTCGCGAGGTGCCCGGCGTGGCACGTTCTTGGGCGCAAGCGAATTTCCTCTTCTCGTGTCTGTGGGGCATTAACCTTTGCCAGGCGGCACACGCACATCGTGGCACGCTGCACAGCGCGACCAGCCACTGCCATGGCATGCTACTTGGCGACTTTAGCCACAGGTGCAATAAGGCTCCGTTCCTCTAGCCACCAACATAAATTAGTTCCTCAAAATCAAGTTCCTCAAAATCATTGAAACCTACAAAACAAGGACTAATCATGTTGGTTAGCACCTATATTCACATTTATATAAAATTACATGAAAATGTATATAATTTATTAGATAAACAAGGTAAAACTAAGTTATAAAATATCACTTGGACATGCTATTTTGCCCACGATCAAATCTCTCCAAAAAGGCTTGTTTAAGCTCCCTCTAGTTGGTCATGGAGTAGTTTGGCAACTCTGATAACCCCAAAGTAGCTTTCCCTAATAGAGAAAAAGGGATGTGTTTGAGTCGTACTGCATCCTGGCTTACTCCGGGCAACCTGTACACCATGCATATTTCTATAAAGTTCATTACGTGCAGGTTGACATCATCAGCTGCGTGACTAGTAAACACCCCTTTAATGTTTAGCAGCTGAATCATGATGCTAGTGATGTCGAATTTGTCCCTAGCGGGCAATGGTGGTGGGACAATTTCTCCATTTGACCAGACATCATCAATATTTGGGTCATCATCATCGTCAAAGTACTGAGGGGAAAATCTATGAGCTCTGTTGCCCCTCCCTTGTTGACCAACATTTACCACTTCATCTCTTTCATCTTACGCATGTTGTAGTGCAGCTTGCGAGCTAGCTCGGCTTGCCTAGCTTCTTCAGCTATGCGGGCCTCTCTTTGCTCGTGGTTTTCCACTTTACGCAGTGCTCTTTCAATTTCTGGATTTAATGGAACAAGGGTATCTCCTCTACTATGAGTGCTTGGCATTCACCAGAGAATAACCTGTGGGTATCAAAAACACAAAAATAAATGTAAATAAAGAAATAACTACCAAAAAGTTAATTACAAGCTAATAACCTAGTTTCATCCGTATTCCCCGTCAACGATGCCACTTTTTGATAACGCTCAAACCACAACTCTTATTGAAGTGAGAAGTGGACGTTGTCAATAAAGAACACAACTAGAGGTTGGGGTCGAATCCATAGGGAATAGGGAGACCTAATTATAGCCGGTAACTAAACTTGTAAGGTAGTTACTTCAAAATAGGGGGATTCTAAAGAAAATCAATAATAAAAGCAGATATCAAAGTTCTGATGTTAAGTCAATATCAAAGGATAACTAGGGTTTGTGTTCTCCATGGGTTCATAACTGCTTTGGGTATACACTCATGATTATCACCAATACTTACTTATAGAACAGATAACTTAAGTTCATTCAAATGACCGACTAGTCCCTATTGAATGGTTATTCTAAATTAGTCGACCAAGTCTCATGAGCGGTTTCAAACTATCCGTTATCACTATGTTCTAGATTTAACTATCCCGCGACCACAACTCAAGTTAATACAATGATCATCAAGATCAAGGCTCCGTTGTAATTCTCTTTTCCTAATCTCTACCTCTTCAATCAAAGCAAGTAAAGAATTCAGGCACTTCCTAATATTGCGTACTATGAATAAACGTTTAAGCAAGAAGAGAATACAATATAAGAGTTTGTATTGGTTTTAAGATCACTTTGTGTAACACTAGCTTGTTAATTCACCATGGTTTTCACAACCCTAGCTATGGAGGTTTTAGCCTCTCATAGTTGCAAGGTTGTGATTTGCATTCATGATTAAGAATAAAAATCCATACTTACAATAATGATTGAGAAAAACGTTTCCTTCAATTACACCACAAAAATATTGAAAAACAATTAGCAAGAACAAGATGAATTCAAGAACAGGTTGATCACAAGTTAAGACCAACTCAATTCTCTCTCTCTCAAGGTTTCTACTCTCTAAAATTGTCAAACTGATGTCCTTCTATAAAAATAAAAGCTAAAACATATTTATACAGACACAAGAATCCTTTTCCTAAGCCAATAGGGTGAATTTCCATATCTGTCGCCGCCAGTGCCACGACTCGACCTACAATTCGTAGCATGCTCCTACGACCCATAGTTTCCACTCATAAATTCTCAGCTGGCTAAACTATGGCTAAGTGTTGGATCTGGGTACAACTCGTACCATCAACTCACAGCTCGTACTGAGCTCTCGTACTTTGAATTAGAGATTTTGAAGTTTTTTCTGAAGTTCATCACGACCAGAATGGTACGACTCGTACCTTCATCTTATGGGTCATACTTTGTTCTCGTAGCAGGAGTCAGACTTAGTTGCAATTCATCTGGATTTCATCACGACTTCCTCATCAAGACTCGTACAGGCCTGCTGATAAGGGGCATATTTATATGCCAAATCGATACTCAAATGTATAACTTTTGCCTTGTTTGTCCAATAATGTGTGTACATTCTCATGTAAATTGT
>JACEIK010001166.1:205797-228638 GCA_018107945.1 Datura stramonium
ACAGATGCAGCGGACACCTCCACACCTGCTAATGTTCCCGAGTCATCATCTACAACAGCAACTCCTAGACCACCAATTGCGCCTCCACGAGCCACCACAGTCGGCCTGCTTACAATTTCATAGGAGTTTTTAGTTGATATGGCTAGGCGGCTAGCTAAGGCTGAAAAGCACTAGGCACACATGGCTCTATAGGTTAAAGTTCTGATGGAGCAGGTAAAGTCGTGTGTGTCGAAAGAATTGGAGGCGTTTTCCAATTCTGTGCATGGCCAATTAGACGCTTTTGAGAAGAGAATGGATGAGCGCCTGGCATAGTTACCGGCGCCTGAGTTGTCAAAATGGTACTCAGAGCTAGGAGCATTCAGAGCCGAGGTGTGGGACTTAGCCGCACGACAGGTAGCTGCAGTACCTCCACTGGTACTTCCTGTGATAGATGATGAGGTCGAAGAAGATTTACCACCAATTTTTTATTTTATCATAGAAGAGCCGGTAGCACATGATAAGGGAAAGAGGCCTCGTGAGGAGGCAAGTTTCAAAGATGATGCTTCTCTGCTCCGTCAGCAAAAATGAGAGCGGAAGTGAGATGGAGAGAGCGTTGTATGTATCGAGAGAGGAGGCTCGATAGAGAGCCAAGACTGAGGCAGCAAGAGCTCGTGGAGAAGGCATGAGCTCTGTTGGATCTGAAAATGCACCCCGTCAAGCTGGTAATGTTAGAGATAACATTGGAGGTGTATCTACACCCTCCACCGACCAGGTAGTTGACACCCAAGTCGCACAGGTATGTTTCTTATTTACCTAGTTTTGTCGGATATATATATGCGTCGAGGACGACACATGCTTTTCTTGATGGAGGCGAGGAGGGATACCTGTGCATGCTTTTGTTGAATGTAACCCGAGAGCTTTTCTTGCTGGATATCTTTTCCCTCGGGTGTTCCATATCTAGTAGAACCAGCATGTTTAGGGTTTTTTTGTTTTTTTTTTGTTTTTTTGTGCCAGTCGGAAGAAAGTTAGGAGAAGTGAAGGCAGTCAAGAGCTTAATTTGATTTTTGTTTATTGATAATTTGATACCCCCGCGAAAATTTTTACTATGTGTATGTGAAAGTTGACAAGTATGACCTTTGTGAATCTTTGCATGGCATTGAAACTATGAACATGTTTACCATTGTATGGCTTTACCTGAACTAGTAGTTAGTAGAAGTGATGATGTTGACTTGGGCTATGTGTGAGTGAGGTTTAATAGCTGAATTCAGATGTATGCGTCAATCTAGAACTTTCCTGGTCAGTCATACCGAGATAGAGGATAGGAAACTAGGAAAGGATCATAGGTCATTTTTGATTTATGAGTCCACTTTAGCCCTAAAAGACCTACCAAAAGAGAATAAAAATCCCTTGATCCAAATGTTTGAGCTTAAATCGACCTTTCTTTTTGTTTACACCAATTCACTTTCCTGCTTTTATTAAGAATGAACCTTGTTTGGCCCTGGTCCCTCCTTGGACATTGTGAACCTCAACTTATGAAAATCTCCTAAGTTGAGGGTGGAAATTAATGGGGTGATTAAGAAGAGTCGGGTGGAATGAAAATTAGGTAACGGAGAAAAGGAAAGAGCGGGTGCGGTATGAATAATTAAAAGAAAGAAATAAAAATAGTTGTTAAAGAGCAAGAAAATAAAAGAAAAGAAAAAGTGACATCAATGAAAGCTTGATTAAAGAGAAACCACATCCGTAATTGCAAATGAAAAGAAAAGAAGAAGCAATTAAAGGAAAAAGGGGAAAAAGTAGGAAAAAAGGTGAAAAGTGGAGTCAAGAGGTGTGTAGTGCTAAGGAGGGCGAGCTACTATTTCCATATGTACCATACTCGAGCCCGAGCCTACGTTACAAGCCTAGAAAGTCCTATAGTGATCCTAGTTACTTTTCTAAAAATCGAGGTATTGAAAGTAAAGGCAAGCCTATGGTATTGCGTGCACACAATTTGAATTTCTTTGTGAGAGCGAGTGAATCTTACTTAGTCCCAAGAGAAATTTATTGAAATATTCATATACACATGTGTGAGTATGGGACTTCTTTGAGGTAAGAGCATTTGGTCAAAAAAATCGTCTGTAAATTGTCTGGGTCAGTGTTATAGATTTATATGCGTGGTTGCAAGTGACAGTGTTTTTCCATGTTTTGATTCCTCTGTGTCATGGTCGGAAATTTTGCATATGCATTGTGATTTGAGTTGATACGATGAGGGAGGGGTTAGAAAATTTTGATTTGATGAATGAATGTGACTGCCGTAAGTTTCCTAGAGTTCTTTCAATTCAAGCGTTAAAGTAGTTTAGTTTAGTTTATTTTTTCCTGAGGACATGCAAAAGTTCTAAGTTGAGGGTGTAGATGTGCCATGATTTTACGGCACTTTCGACACTTAAAACCAAGAAATTCTGCACATTCTGGGTATGTTTATATAGGTATGATGTGTTTTGTGCTTAATGTTGCAGGAAAATAGGTTTGGAAGTTAACTAGACAAATTTATGCTAAAAACAACTAAAAGAGTGACTGCCAGGCACTTCACAAATCGTTGGCAAGAAGCATGACTCGTTGCTGAAAGCGTGGGCAATCATTGAAGTTTGAAGAAGTAGAAACAGTGTACCTGACGGGTTGAGGGAATGACTCATTACATCTGGTAACGAGTCATGAAGACTGGGAGAGAAATTATTTCCAAAGTGACCAGTAGAGATGAAGACAGACGTAACAAGTTGTTAGTTGACTAAATGACTCATTGGCAGATCAGTGGACCCAACCGTAAGGTGCACTGGATTTTGAAAAAGTTAGACCACAAGGGGTCTAACGACTCGTGCCTAGGCACAATGAGTCGTTAGGTTACCCTTTGCCAAAACTGGGTATGATGCTGAGGACGACAATTTTTAGCAAGGCACGACTCATCAGAGATCCCAATGAATCGTCACCAAGCCCGTGGTCGCTGACGACCTGGTTTCCAGTTTTAGTTAGGAAAAGGTTTTCTTGGAACTATTAATACACTATTTAGGTTTATTTTTGTGGAGAAGCCGATTATTACTATTTTTCACACAGGAATTTGGTGTTGTATGATTATTCTTGAGTAAAGAAACAAGGTTTACAATTTTGTTCTTGAATTTGAGGATCAAAAGCAACATTGGAATTTATTCATCAACTTTGGAGTTTTATTCAATTTGCTTGGTTTTCTTCTACGATATTTTGTAAGTTGCAATTATGATTTATCCAATATTTCGTGATTGTGAGCATACAAGCATGAGTAGCTAAACCCATAATTAGGGTTGTGGGAACTTAGATGAATTAACGCACATAGGTGAAACACTTGGTGATTCTTGAATGGGGTTTAATGCATGTATTGTTTTTCCCTTTTTTTTGATTGATTCTTGACGGTTGCAAACATTAGGAATTGTCTTATTCTTACTTACCAGACCAAGGAGGTAGTGAATGGGAAAAGGGATTAACAACGGAGATTTGAGGCTATCAACCCTCATCTAATAGCTTGAAATTGTCCAGGGATAGCTAATCCAATATTAAAGGTAAGGGCCAATTAAAAGTACACCCGTATACGGACCAAGTTGCATGGTGATAATCAACTAAATAGGGGACCAACCATTTAGGTGAACCTAACTTACCGATATTGCTTGTTGAACACCAGAATAGATCACTAGTATATAAGCCTTGTGGTTATGAAGTCTTGAAAACATACTAGTCAAGTCATTAATTGAATACAAATCGAATTTGATCTAAGCATTCAGTAGTTTTACTTTTGTTTATTCTTATATTTCTTTTCCCTTGCACGAAATAAGTAACTCAATCGTAGCAGCTATTCACATTAACTTAAGTTCTTTCCATATTCCCTATGGGATCGACCTCAACCTTTGTTGGGTTTTATATTTGATATTGACCACTTTATATCTCTATTGCGAGGTGTAATTTGGGTGACACTGGAAGCATCACAATAGACTACGAACCCATCTGTTCCTTCTGATAAGGTCAAAACTGGAGTTGTAGTGACTCGATTCTTCAGCTCTTGAAAACTCTTCTCACATGCATCTGACCACTAAAACTTCACCTTTTTATGAGTTATCTTAGTGAGAGTAGACATGATAGAATAAAATCCTTCTACCTAGGAAACTCCTGATATCTGTTGGGGAAGTGGGTCTTGGCCAGTCTTTCACC
Source organism: Datura stramonium (assembly GCA_018107945.1). Lineage (NCBI taxonomy): Eukaryota > Viridiplantae > Streptophyta > Magnoliopsida > Solanales > Solanaceae > Datura > Datura stramonium. The sequence goes on from JACEIK010001166.1 coordinate 209,983, forward strand.
GCTACTATCTTTTGAGGATCTACCTGAATACCCTTACATGAAACCACATGACCAAGGAAAGCCACATACTTCAGCCAAAATTCACATTTGCTGAATATAGAGAACAACTGGCAGTCTCTGAGAGTCTGCAACACTATCCTCAGGTGGTTTGCTCCTCCCTATTTCTGGAGTATACCAAAATATCATCTATGAACACAATGACGAGCATGTCCAGATACTATTTGAATACCCTATTCATCAGGTCCAAGAAAGAGTCCAGGACATTAGTTAGACCGAAGGACATAACCATAAATCCATAGTGACCATACCGGGTTGTGGAGGCTGTTTTCGGTATATCACACTCCCTGACTCTAAGAAATTGATATCCCAACCTGATATCTACTTTGGAAAAATAACTGGCTCCCTGAAGCTGAACGAATAAGTCATCAGTCCTGGGTAGGGGATACCTATTCTTAACTATAACCTTGTTCAATTGATGGTAGTCGATACACATTTTGAGGATACCATTTTTTCCCACTAACAACATGGGAGCACCCCATGGAGAGATGTTGGGCTTGATGAAACCCTTATCTAAAAGGTCTTTCAGTTGTTCCTTCAACTCCTTAAGCTTAGCGAGAGCCATTCTGTTAGGAGGAATAAAGATAGGCTAAGTGTTTGGAAGAAGTTCTATGCTGAAGTCTCTTTCCCGCTTAGGAGGGACTCTGGGAAGATCTTTAGGAAACACGTCAGGGAATTAATCGACAACTAGAACTGAGTAAATAGTTGGGGTCTCAAAGCTAGAATCTTTGACCCAAACTAGGTGATAGATTCACCCTTTTGAAATAAGCTTCCTTGCCTTAAGGTAGGAAATAAGCCGACACTTAGGCGTTGAAACACTACCCATCTATTCTAAGACTGGCTCATTGGGGAATTGAAGCCTAACGACTCTAGTTCTGCAGTTGACTGAGGCATAACCGAAATTTAACCAATCCATGCCAAGAATGAGGTTGAAATCGACCATGTCTAGCTCTACTAGATCAGCTGGAATGACTTTATTCAACACTTAGATTAGGTAGTTTCTATATACACGACTCGCCCTAACTGACTCACCAACTGGGATAGAGACTAAGAATGGGTCTGAGAGAACTTCTGGATTGATTTCAAACTGAACAACTACATAAGGAGCCACGAATTATAGTGTGGCTCATGGATCTAGTAGGGCATATACATCTAGGTGAAAAATACATAAAATACTTGTGAACACATTAGGTTAGCTCTCCTGATCCTGACGAGAGGACAAATCATTAAAGCAGTTTTGGCACTGACCGCCATCCGTACCTTATGTATTACCCTACTGAGATAGACAGCCTACTGGGGTTCCTGAAGTAGACTAAGCTCTCCCCCGTCCTACTGAAGAACACTCTTTTAACCTGTGACCCAACTACCCACATCCAAAGCAACCCTCCTTGCCCATGCGACATTCCCCTGGATGGTTCTTGCCATACTTAGGAAAAGTTGGGTAACAGTTGTTGGCACTGTAACTATGGGACTGAGACTAGATGCTCCACCCTTCCAATCCTTGCGGGACCGAAAAGTAGGAGTGTTGGCTGGTGGGTGCTGGAGTCTTCAGTTTCTGCTGCTGTGGGCGGCTACTGCTGCCGGACCTTTGGTAGCTATAATTCGACTGACCTATTCTGGCCCGCTTGTTCTCCCACTCCATATCCTTCAACTTTTCTACCTCAATCTATTGGGCATGAATGATGAGGCTGGAGAGGTCAATTTCCTTGATGAGCATTACAGTTCTGCACTTCTTCAGTAGTAAGTCTGACACTCCATTAATGAATTTGAGCATGCGATCCCTTGGCTCGGCTACCATCTCTGGAGCATAACTCGACAACCAAGTGAACTCCAATGCATACTCCTCTACGGTTCTATTACCCTGCTTTAAGTTCATGAACTCCGCGACCTTGGCCTCCATAAATTTTCGAGGAAAGAATATGTCTAGAAATGTAGTTGTGAACTCTTCCCACTGTACTAGCCCTGGTGCCGCTGGACTCCCTTCCTTCCATTGGTTGTACCAAATCTGAGCCACCCCCTTTCAACTAGTAGGTAGCTTAATTGGCACTCTCCACAGAATTAACACCCATAATATTAGTGATCTTCCGCACCTCATCCACAAACTCTTTCGGGTCCTCTCCCACCTTGGATCCATGGAAAGCTAGAGGGTTTATTCGGGTGAAGTCCCGAACCCTAGAAGCTGGTACAGACCTATTCATATTCACTGGAACCACCTACTGGTTCACTTGGTTGGTCACTTTTTGAGCCAGCAGTTGGATTGCCTCTCAGAATTCTGTTCAGGACACTTGGCGTCCTCAGGGGCTGCTGGAGCTGGTGGGGCAAGTCGGTTAGCATTTCCAGCGCTTCTTCCATTTCCTTATTTTAGAGGCATATTTTCACTAAAACGAATAGAGCACAAGTTAGGAGGACATTTCTAGAATTCAAATTCAATGCACGATAAGTTGTTGAACAAAAAGGGGGTTTTCCTAATAATGTCTCGTAGCCTCCGCGTCATAAGTGTGGTGTGCTACACACCTATGAAAAGGACTCTACTTGACTCGGCTTTTAGACATCCTAGGATACTCTAAACCGAGTTCTCTAATACCAAGTTTGTCAGGACCTGAGTCTGCACCCTGGCCGAGATACGGTACTTAGTGCCACAAGTGACCCCAAGCTAACCCATAGTCTAACATTGCACTGATAACTAAGAAAAAATAAGTTGAAGCTTCGTAAAAATAATTATGTAATCAATACTACTAAAAGTGTAAACAAACTAGAAACAATACTAAATAACTGTGTACGAAAGCCAAATACTCACTGATGAGTTGCTGGGACAAGCCCCCAGCTAACTTTATAATCTGTCAAAAATAAGAACTAACTGAAAAAAAATATCATCCTCGGAAGATGAGGACTCACCCAAAAGGACTGCTGCAGGAATCATCGGAGGATACTACTAACGGCGTTGAGTTTGAAAACTTGCGCCTGTATCATAATACGATACAACATAGAAAGTATGCGCCAGTACTTTAAATGTACTAAGTAAGTTAGATATACAATAAGCATGGAAAATAAACAATTGAATTGAAATAACATGAAATGACCAACTGATACTGAATACTGATAAAACTGAGCTATAACNTGACCAACTGATACTGAATACTGATAAAACTGAGCTATAACTGATATGGTCAAAATGACCCTGATTGATGGTCATAAACATGTCTTGGATCTAAGTGACTCAACTGAGCTAAACTGAACTAAACTGAACTGGTACTAAGCAGAACTGATATTGAGCTGACCTGGGACTGAATTGAACTGATAAATGGGAGAGTCCATAACCGACATATATCCACGTGAGCTAAATGTAGGGTCCAATGTATACACCCCATGGGAGAAAGCCCAATGTACCTTGCTAGGGTATAGTGGCTGAGTGGGTGATCACAAATATGGCGCCCGTTAGGCCAATAACTACTATGACAAGGTAGTTCTACAAACTCTACCGGTCTTTTAGGATGCCTCAGCTGCATACATCACTTCACTTCCACTTGACACCTATCGTAATGATAAACAGCTCGTCTCACCGTGACCTTCTCTTCCTGGTCCGCTCGGATCTAAGTACTACTCCTACTGGATAGTCCTAACTTGACTACTAAGTTGATAGCTCGAAGATGGGGTCCTAGACTAAATCAGGAGTACTTATCTGGAAATACCCTAAGAGTCTATCAAATGGATAACTGTAAATTGACGTTCTAAGATTAGCCAGAGCTTCTTATCTGGAAGTGTCATAACCCTTTGAAGAATAAACTGATAACTAAAAGTGCTAGTTCTAAGACTGGTCAGAGTTGCTTATATGGAAGCGTCGTAACCGTCTAAAGACAAACTCATAACTGATAATTGAAAACTGGGACTGGGAGGTATTACTAACACCTCAAGAGACTGACTATAGTCAAACTGATCAGCTGACATTTCTGTAAGATACTAAAATTTACTAAGTAGTGACTGAGACTAAACAATCAATAATTCTACTCTTGATCATACAATAGTACTATCCTGGTAATTTCAAGAACAATCATAATCAAGCAACACTTGTATTTACAACATGTTGAAATACTCAATTCACTGTATTCAAAGAAACTAGGGCTAAATTCATAAAATTTCATGAAAAGAGATAATGACCAGAAGTATAGCTAACAACCGCCCTTAATACTCATGAAAATTATAACAGGAATAAATCCATAATTTACTAACAAATGAACCCTAACTGTGAACTTCAAGGCTAGAACTGATAAGCATTTCAGAAGAGTTTTGGGACACAATGGAAGAACAATTCCCTTGTTCAATTCACACCCTGGTGTAGAAATCCCGTGGAAAACCCTTGAGAAATTTGAGAAGAAAAATTAAAACCCTTGCTCCTGCTCTGTGCTTCTTGACTGAGTTTCTACGTTCTGACTTTGGGAGAATGAGAGGAATGAAGAGGGAATGTCGATTACCTTCCTAAATCCCTTGAATATAACCTAAAATGACATAGTTTAGGAATTAAAAAGGTGGGAAGATACAAAAATGCCCTTGAAAGAAAATCTAGACAAATGCCCGACAGTGACCAATGGGTTACACAATGAGTCATTGGTTGATACCACGACTCATTGGGACCAGTCGTTGGTCCTGGGCCTGGAATTATGGGCTTACTAGAACTAGACAATGAGAGGGGAAAATGACTCATTGGATGAATTAATGAGTCGTTGGTTCCTCTCATGGTTACTGAAGGATTTTTTGAAATTGATCTTGGACCCCTACCAACGAGCGACACAATGACTCATTGGTCCAACCCAAGGGTCGTTGTCACCACTCGTCTTGTCCACTGGGGTTTCCTGGACTTGGTTCACGGATGGAAGCAATGACTCATTGTGTGGAACAATAGGTCGTTACTTCCCCTCGCTGCCACAGGGATAGATTTCTTACATTCTCATACTTCTCCCAACGGATCAACAAGACGGGTCATTGGTCTCTTCCATGACCCGTTACTGGGCTCGTTGGTTCTAAAAGTACTTCCTATAGACCTAACAACGACTCAGACGATGGGTCATTACAGCTAACCATGACTCGTTGCCTGGGTCGTTCTAAGAAACCTTTTCTGGTTCTTCTGGATTTTTCATGTACACCTCAGTCTTGGTTCTCACAGCCTATTCCTCATCAACTTTTTCTTTTCTAGGGATAGCCATACCCAGCTCCTTACCACTGTATAAGAATATAGCATTCACATTTTCCGTGGGGTTCTTCTCGGTGTTATCCGGGAGACCCCCTGTGGTTTGTTGTTCTGTTGTAGGGCCAATTGCCCCATTTGCCTTTCAAGCTCATAGATGGACTTTTGCATTTCATTGACCACTTGCATATGCTGCACCATCCATTGCTTCATTGTCTCCTCAAGAGAACTATTTTGTTGCTAACCCTGTGGCCTTTGATAAGTGTTTTGGGACCTTGGGAAGTTTTGATTCCCTCCCCATGAGGGATTTGCTCAATTATGGTACCCTTGATTGTAGCCATTACCTGTAAAATCTCCACTACGATCTTGTTATCCTACAAAATATAGAGACTCAAGATTAAGAGAAATAGGTGTGGCTTTCTCCACACACTTCACATAATGGTGGTGGGATTTGTACCTCTGTACTTGTTACACTTGGCCTCCTGCTGGTGTGGTCATCAACTTACTGATCGCATTCACCAATTGGCTAATGTCTGCCCTGATTTTTTCTTCACCATCCATCTCAAGCTTTTTTGGCACCTTTGTTGCTGCAAATCCTCTGCCTTAGTCTTGATAATCCTGACTCCCCATAGACATGAGGTTCAAGAGAGCCTCAATTTCATCATAACTTTTGGACAGAATCTATCCCTGTGCGGTAGCATCAAGGAGTATCTTAGACTCAGGCTTCAGACCCTCAATGAAGTTGTGCCCAATTATCTCCTTAGGTTGTATATGGTGTGGATAATCCCTCAAGTAACCCTTGTAACATTCCCATGCTTGAGCTAGCATTTCTCCATCTTTCTATATGAATCTGGAGATCTTTCCCCTCAGTTCTTTAGTTCTTCTCAAAGAAAAAAACTAGTTGATAAACTTATTGGAGAGGATCTCCCAAGTGGTGATGGATACTGCAGGCTCATTCTGAAGCCACTCCTTGGATTCTCCGATCAGTGAGAACAGAAACAAAGTTAACTTGACATATTCATCTGACACGTTTTGGTAGTGGAAGTTTTCACTTAGCTCTACAAACGTCATCAGATTCCTGTAGGGAAGCTCGTGCGGCTTTCCCTGAAATCGACAAGTGTTTTGGACCAACTGCACAGTCCGTTCTTTCAGCTCAAAGTTCCCAGTGATGGACGGTTTGACAATCACATTAGAAGCGTTCTCCATATTAGTCCTACCAAAATGCATCATTAGGACTCTCTCATTCTCTTCACCTACTTCTTTGTTGATTCTTTCCATAGCTAACCTTTGAAAGGTTCTCTCTATTTCAGGATCAAGAGAAGCCAAAGGTGGTCCCTGACTTCTTGTGCTTGACATACACTGAGGCATACAACCCTATGAACTTCAAAAAAAATAAATAAATGAATGTAAAATACAAAATAGCAAAAGAAAATTCTAACCTACAAACGATTAGACAATATTCAAGTCCCTGGCAACAGCGCCAAAAATTTGACGTCACCTAAACACACACAAGTGCACATGGTCATCAAGTAATATAGGATTTTGAAGTCCAGATATCATACCTAAGGGACTTGTCAATTTAATCGTTATAAGGTTGTCATTTTAATTTCTATAATCTACAAAACAAGTCAAATGAAGATTGGTTTGGAAAATTAAACTATTAAAACTTCAAATATAAAATTAACTAAAACAAATACAACCTTGATTGTATTTCGATGATGGTGAAAGACTACGGCAATGGCATTTGGTTGGTTTCAAGTTGAGTTTTCCAGACGTAATTAAACTGACATGATTCTTTCTATGGTGGTTAGTTGCAAGTTACTATCCCATTTCTTTCCATTATCCCTAGTATCCAAGAACTATTTCATGAACCCTAATGCTTATATCCCTATGGTCACAAGAGAATCATGAAACGATGGTTATGCCTACTTTTATTTTAACTAAATCGGGTAGAATGGTATATCCTATCATCAACAAAAACTTCTATTCTATCACCAATGGGTTCAAGGGTCTTTGAATTTTCATTCTATATTTATGTTTAACCCTTTCGATTCCCTTTCCAAGTTCAATCGAAAGCCAACAAATTACTTACATGGTGATCAATCTTATAAAAAATAAATTAACACAAATATATACAAATAACCGTAATTGAAGAATCAAAACCAACTTTAATTAGCCTTTCAAATAATCAATTATTAACCATGGCCACAACCCTAGGATACGAGTTTAGGCACTCATAGACAAGCGCAAAAACAAATATTTAGTAATCATCATATAAAAATACGAAGTAAAGAAGAGAAAACCTAGTTGTATAATTGTGTCTTCCTTCCAAACGACTTACAAGCTTTCATAAATGAACTACGGAATGTAAAAAAGAGTAAAGACTGCTCCAAGAAGTCCAAAACTACTTAACAAATGACCTAAGCTCCTATTTATAGATGAGCCTTCAAATGACGCTTCTGCCCTTCAAGACTTGAACTTTAAAATCAGCATTTTCTTCCTTGAAATGACCTTAGCGCATCGCTCCATGTATCTCACCACAAACTTAGACAAATTTCCAATAATTTCAGCTTTGGACAAGGTTTGGCGTGCAGGCTCCTCTATCTCGCCAAGGTGTTCATCAAATTTCTCTAAGTCCGGACACCTCTAGCACGGGGCACCACTCATTTCGCCAAGTTTGTGAAGTGAAACTTCTCTGATGTTTGAGCGCTGGTGCGCATAGCACCAGAAGTTTTTGTTCTTTCAAGTTTTGGGACTTGGTACGGGGCGCCAGCCATAGCACCAAACCCATCATCTCCTCAAATATTTATTTCTTGCATCATTTTGAGCCCATTTTGCTTAGTTCTGCTCAAATCAACTCAAATCATTTGTTAGCGCATAAAACACACACATACATGAATTTAAGCTTAAATTAGGGATTATGAACTCAAAATATGATCAAATATGGGTAAAATCATGGAAAATGGGCATAAAAATACGCCCAACATCACAAGGTAAGTAAAATGGACTAATAAAATACATAAGAGTACATAAGCATAGGACAATTCAAAACATGAAGTGATAATCATAACATAAACATGAGGGCTCAAGGTTTTTAAAACTGTTCATAAACTAGTCACAATCATAATCATAAGAGAAACTTTGTAAATCATAACTTGAGCTAAAGTATCATAAACATGGTCATGCATAAAACATAAGGAATAATGGGAGGACTCGTCTTAACTGACACCATCATGATAGAGCTTACATGATGCTCCAACTATCTCGCTCAAGTGGGCAGATTCATCCCAAGCTTGCTAAAGCAAGGAACAATATAAGGTGTGATATTACTAGTAAGGACCTTGTAGGGCTAACCATGAATATATACCTACGGTGGCACATAATTCTGAGACCTCGAAGTTTACCTGAACGATGGGCCTAATTAGTGCTAGACACTACTCCCAAAAACATGCACATGAGGGCTCATATAATTATCGTAAAATCATACGTGATGTTCATGGTCTAGTTAATTTATAACATACGTGATCATACTTGAAATACATGACTAGCCATGAAATGAGCTCCTGTGAGTCGGCTAAAATCATAAACTCATAAATCATGAAGAACATACATGCTTGAGAAAGTCACCATACTTGAAATAGACTTCATTAGCCAAAATAATAGATTCATACTTGGGTAATTCACAAACTTTCATTCATGCTAGATATCTCATCATAGTTGAAATCATGAATCATAAACTTGACTTTTTATAAGAACTAGCATAATTGGGCATAATTTTTTAAAACTTGAAATCATAACTTTATAATCAATTTGTATATAAAATCCTCCCATGAATCTTAAAACATGCTTTGAAACATGAAGGAAATTGACTCATACATAAATCATAGAGAATTTCATAAAATTGGGTTAAAACCCCATTAGATCATGAACTTAATCTAGAACTTAAATTCATGGAATTTAGAAGAATTATGAGCATGAGAGNAGAGTGGAAAAAACTCTTATTCATAGCCCTACATACCTGGGTGAGCTGAATCTATACTTTTCTTTGAAAGCCCAAGAGATTTGAAAACGAAATTGAAGGATTTAAGCTTTATCTTCAACATAAATCCTCTAAACGTGCATGCTTGGGAGTTGAATAAATTAGAATAGGTTAAACACCCCTAATACACTTCTTTCAGGGCTTAAAACGACGTAGTTTAGGGCTTAGGAGCTTAGGAATTACGGAACTGTCCTTACTAATTTCACAGAAAAAAACACATTGCTACAAGTAACGACCTCACCACAAGTCGTACCTCAAAACCACGACTCTTGCTTACCACTCATTGTTGCTACTGGTTTTCCTTGACTTCTGATGTTTCCCATGGATCAAACAATGACTCGCAACTTCCAACAACGAGTTATTGGACCCATCCGTGTACACTGCCTCCAATTCCTCTGCCCCTTCCCACGAGTGCAAGAAATGACTCATTTTTCCCGCACAATGAGTCGTACCATGGCTCGTTCCTTCCAAACCCGGTACACCAAAAACTTGCTATGACCACTGACCACAAGTCGTAACACCAACCTATGGCTCATGGTTTGCTCTCATGGGTTAAAATAAAATTTATCCATGGACACTCAATATTAAACAACGACTCATCCTACAACCCATTAATCCTTCTCACAATTCGTACCACGAGTCATCCTGAGACAATTTTTCCAACTTTTTCTGTTGATCACTTTACCAATCCCGAGGCTAGTTTTAGGAACTTTTAGGGTATTACAAAGGCTCTTTGTTGGGGAAAACCCATATTTCCAAAAAATTTACATTTTTCTTTATTTTGTATAGATGAACAACACTTTGGAGGCAAAAAGAGTTGGAAAAATGCTGAAAAAGTTTAAGTCTGGGGTGAGATACCTGGCATGGGGTGGAAAGTGTTAAACTACAGAATAAAAAAAATTAATAGGTTTGTGGTATGGGTGGCACGTCGTGCCAACCCCAGACCCCAAAGAAAAACTTATTCTAAGTCTGTGGGGCAATAGAGGACGCGGCGCGCCAGGTGCATTATGGCCGAAAATATTTTGGTCAAATGGGTCAATGTTGACCGAAAGACCTTGAAATTACAAAAAACCCAGGCCCCACAACCTTATTTTAATTTCCACTCAGTCTTTTCCTTCAAAAAGTTGAAAAAGGAAAAGCAAAAATGCTCTCTCTTCTCCCCCTCTTAACCCGTTACTCCCTCTTCTCCTTTCTCTTTCATTGTTGTCTTCTCCAAGGTTTGGTGAAGCTCTTCTTCTCAACTCAAGTAAGTATATTTATTCTCTCTTACTTAGGTAATGTTGAAAGCATGCTCCCATATCCTTCTTCTCTAATATTAAAGACCCAAATCACCATGGTTGGTTAAAAGCTTAAGCTTCATATTGTGGGTTTCATGAGCTTTAAATTTTTAAATTCTTCCATGATAATGTGTTATCTTTGTTGGGTAACTTATTTTTGATTGAATATAATGATTTAATATTGTGGGGATGAATGGGGATGGTGAATTGAATTCATGAATTTGGTGGTTAGATACATTGCTTGTAGAGAGAGAAAGTACATTGCTATTGAATTCTTGCATGTGAATAATTCTTGAGTTGTTGAAATTTATGACTAATTCATTCTGAATGGTAGTAAATTTCTTTTCGATTGTTGAATGAATTGAATATTGTTTCTTTCATGTATGAATTACTGAATTATGAATTGAAGGAGGGAAAGTGAGAGGGATGACCAAAGTAAGGCATTCTTGAAAAGTTAAAAGTGAGGGGAGAGTTGATAAAAAAAAATTCATGAACTTGGTTGTAGTTAGAGTTGGTGAATAAATTAGTTTTGTTGAGATTGGATGATGGGAGAAGTCTTGAGTACCCTATTAGACAAGTCTCACAAGTGTTCTATCAAATTAAGTGTAGGGTCAAATAAGCACCTTTAACACTTAATTCATTAGCTTTGTTGTTCATTAACTAATAGTGTAAAGCTCTAAGTTTTTGATTGGCATAAGTTATGGAATCGAAAGAAAATGAAGTGGTAATTTCTCAACCAAGCCTCAAGAGGCTCCGAAAAGACCCAAAGGATGCTAGTTCATCACCAATAAAGGTTGGCCCTGCTAAAAGATTTGGAGCAAAGGCGGTTGAGCCTCACGAACTTAAATGGTTCAACACACAAAAGGAGGTTAAGTATGCTACTGAAAATTGGATTGATGAGGGTCTCCTTGTGCTTGAGTTCCCGAACATCAGGGACAATCTCCATAAGTTAGGGGTTGGATACATCTTTGTTGAGCTGGAGGAGTGCAACCTCACCTTCGTGAGGGAGTTCTATGTAAATTGGGACACATCATTTGGAGAGAGCACCAAAGTGAAGATAAGGGGTTAGTTGGTGTGGTTCACTTAAAAAAGTTTCAATGCTTTCCTTTACATACCTGAGGTAGACCCTCCAGAGTACTTTGTGGTGAGAACTCATCCATCCATTGGGAAAGGGACCACAAGGGCACTCAATCGACACTTGTATTATCCTACTTAAATAAGGAGGCAAAAGTTTGAGGGAAGATAGTTTGTCCTGTGTTTCTCCCTAGTACTAGGACACACATGACATACATAACTAGAAAATGGGTTGTGCTGGCGTACATGCTTATGAAAGGGATACCCATCAACTTTGGTACGGTGCTTTAAGACAACGTGAGGAGATCGAGGGACAACTACGGATGAAAATATTGTTGTGGCAGTCTCTTGACCTAGTTTTTGTGAGAGGCAGGTATTAAGGAGGAGGAGGAAAACCTTCGTCTACCTCTAGTAGGAAACCTAGTAGGAAAGACGGTGAAAGTTACAAAGGTGAAGGAGACCATCACTTTCACTGCTCCACTCTTCACTATAGCTGGTTATCAGACTCGTGAGGAAAGCTGGCAGGGTCATATATTTTGGATGCTAGATTTACAGTTGGGGCTAAGAGGTCAACCTGCCACAAAGAAGGAGATGGAAGCCCTTGAGGTGAGGTACCCACTCACAGAGAGTGCCATGCAGATCTATAGAGTGGGACCTACCTTTAAGAGGTCACTTGATGATGATGAGGCCACCGTGCTCACTAACGAAGTTGATGATTTGAACATAGTTGAGGATGATGATGCACTATGGGCACCATGCAGGTTAATGGCAATGACGAAGAGAATAAGGATCAGGATTGCAGTCCTGAAGATGATGCTTAGAGGCCCAGGAAGTTCCTTTTCTCTACCTTTTGATATGATTGTGTATGCATTGAGGATAGTGCACTGTTTAAGTGTGGGGTGGAGAAAAGATTCCTATTTGTTCTTTAATTTCTATATTTGTAGTAGGTTGTAGATGTCCTTCCCCATAGTAGCATCTCTATGATTTGTTAGGTCTTGATTGGTAATACTTAGTATTGATGATGTTGTTGACTTGGCTGCCTTGTGATGTAGTGACTATTGTTCGTCTTGAGTAGTATTTTGTTAGTTTAATTTTAGAGTCAAAATGTTGTTGGTCAAGGGTGAGTAGCCATCATGTTTTGTTTTAAAATTTCTGACAATTGGCATACCTCACCCACCTTTCGGTTTTTCTTATGGCCTTGGTACTTTTCTGAAGGAAAGTCCTATGAATCGGGTAATTTTTTTATTTTTTAGGAGTCATTGTCATCGTAGAGTAGTGACCCTTCCCTATGATAGATGGATGACGACTATCTTAAGGGAATTTTGTCACATTTTTTTTATTTTTTAGGATTGAGTCGTAGATCATTCACTTGGGTGCTTGTGACATTCTACTTAGCTACTACACTCGAGTCACTAAAGTAGTAGCCTTGAATGCATAAGTGAGAAATCCATGAGAGATACACATATCTCTTTAATTTTACTCAAAATGATTTTAAGGGCTTAATAATGGTAAATGTCATTCAATATGATTGCGTGATTGTGTAGCTGTGGGAAGCCGACTAGATTCTTGATTTCCATGAGAGGTGAGCTTATTTGCCTTGTGTGTACATATTGTAGCATCTAGAACATTCCTTAGTGTACGTAGGATAGCTAGTTGTTAGGGAGTTGGGATATGCTCAAGGCGTTCCTTTGAAAAAGCCATGTTTTTCCCATAATTGTTTTACCTTCCTATACATTCTCCGCGGTTAACCCCTTTGAGCCTTAGGCCTTATTTTTCGTCTTAGCCATGAAAGTAGCTTAATCCCTCTTTTTTTAGATCTTAGACTTATTGATCCAAAGTAGTCTAGGCACTTTGAATCTTGAATGTAAAGGTCTACTGAAGTATAATGTTAAGAGAAAAAGAAAAAAATTGTGGTAAGAGGAGAAAAATATGAAAAGGGGTGCCCACAGAATTGTGTTATTTACTTACTTCTAGGGCAATGAAAGATACAGTTTTAATTAGAAAGTTCTTATTAATTCTATAGCAAAGACTAGAAGTCAAGTTGTGAAAAAGGGGCATGAAAAGAAAAGAAAGAAAAATGGTGAGTTAGTGAAGGATGGACAAGCAAGGAAAATGTGGTGGACTTGAAAAGTGAAAAGATGTCTTAAAAGTGATTAGGGTGGTAGTCACTACAAAAGAAATATCATTCCTACCTGTTCCTTAGCTAACATTACAACCAAGAAAAGTCCTTGTGATCCTAATCTCTTAAAAAAACCAAGTAGTCTAAATGTATATGAAAGGAAAGCTTATGGTATATGACATATGTGCATTACATTGTTTGTGAGCGTGAGGGTGCCTTGCTTTCTATGTTCCATGTGTTTGCATTGATAATCTGAGAGAGGAACATCACTAAAAGTGAGGGGCACAAGATGTCTAAGTTGCTGTACTATTTGTTGCATATTTCATACTTAATCATGTTGGCCCTATGTTTTGAAAGGATGAGTCAATTATAGAGGTTGTGTGGTCTTGATTATGAAACTTTTATATGTTCTTGATGAGAATTGTTGTATGTTGATGAACCACTTGATCTATGCTCTATGCTAGTTGGTTGAGTATGAATAAATAGAGGTACCAAGTGTGATGGTAAAAGATGAGTTCGTATGTGTATTAAGAATTGTTCGAGGATGAATTATGGTTTAAGTGTGGGGTGGTGATGTTGGGCATATTTTTATGCCCATTTGCCATGTTTTTGCCCATCTTTTAACTTGTTTTGAGTTAATAATTCTTGGAAAATGCATAAATTCATGTGGTTTGTGCTTTTTGTACGCCAATAAATGATTTAAGATGTTTTGAGTGGAAAACCAAGAAAAGAGGACCCAAATTAGACGAAGGTGTGAAGAATTGAGAAGCTGAGAAGAAGGATTTGGGGCTATGGCTAGCGCCATCTACCAGGTCCCAAACTTTAGAGAAATGTGCAGTAAATTTGGGGCTATGGCTGGCACCCCGCGCCAGGTCTTGGTTAGATGAGAGATGCGAAGCCCTAGAAGTATTCTAACATAGAGAAATTTTACAAAATTTTGTTGCTATGGAGGGGCCGGCGCGCTCAGTGGGTTCTAGAGCCAAGAAATTTTACTAACACTCTAGCGAGATAGGTCAAGCGGGGCGATCAGATGATCTAGAAGAGTGGAAACTGGTTAACTCCTTGATAAGATTGATGGTGCGCCACACCTTGAGCCAAACTTCAGACAAAACCTGAGTGCAACTTGGGGCTATAGGTGGGGCGGGGTGCCAGACCCATCCCCGAGCTATTTTTTGGAGGAAATTTGACTAACTCTATGGTGAGATAGGTGGGTCGGTTCGCCACACCCATTCCGAAGCTAAAATTTCTGATTTTAAAGCTAAGTGTTTGAGGGCAGAAGCGTCATTTAAATGCTCAGCTATAAATACAGCCTCTAAGTCATTTCTTAGGCATTTTTTGATCACTTCAACCATTTGGTGGTACCTTTAGCGATTCTCCAGCGTCTAACCGCGCTCCACCGATTACTTTTCTCCTTGTTCCAGCAAGTCCAGACGCCTGTAGGCAATTTGACCGGTGAGTCACCAGTTGATGACCGCGACCACCAGTTGCATTTGTTCTTCAAATCAGTGGTCCTCTGCGTTTGACCAACATTTCTTCGGTGTCCTCTGGTGGAGCGCCAGTTTTCACCTGATTTTCTTCTTTTTACTCCACTTTTTGCTCTTTTTCTTCAACTTAGATGTCTACACAAAAAAAGGTAAAAAGAGCATAAAATTTATCTAAATTTACTTAAAAACTAAGCTAAAGCTCATGCTTAAGAGCCTAATGAGTTGGTATATTACCAACTCATCAAACCCCCTAACTTGAATTGTTGCTTGTCCTCAAGTAATACAGTTTTTGTTAGTTGAGAAACATGCCACTCCACACGAGTTTATACATAAATGACTATTTAATCTATGACAACCCAAAAATGCTCACCAACTCACAGAAAAAGAGAAGCAAATTTCCCAAAAACAAAAGTGGAAAAATTTCAAGAGGCCACCACAATTCAAAGATATGATTCACAAATGCTTTCATTTTGCAAAACAAGGGTATAACTTATCCATGAAATACACATAGCATCTTAATTCATAATCATTGCACATTAAAAGTTTGCCTTAGATCTCTCACTACTCATGCCTCATTCACACATTTATCCTAATGCAAGTGTGTCCTCAAAAGGAATGATATCACTCACAAAAGAGAGAATCTCTTTCTTTATCATGAATCAATGCACACACACAAGGGATTGTAGAAAAAGATGATCATGCTCACACTCCCAAAAGAAATATTCACATACACAAATCGACCCATAGGCTTTCCCTTCGTGCAATTCGCCACTAATATAGAGCAATTGCACTCAAAATCACTTAGGACTTGCGGGTAATAATGAAGGCTAGGGTTGAGGGTAGGATAAATGTTTAACTTTAGTAACTAACGCCTCCCTAATGCCTTTACAAATACTTGTAACACCCCATCATCTTGTTTAGATCACTCCACCTTATTTGTCCTTATTCATCATCTTCATCTTTTGTGTAACACGAGCCACCCTTATAACATCTATGAATTTCACATTTATCCTTATTTATGCAAGGGATAGAACCTATTAACTATTCTTCCTAAATTGATTATTTGAGGTCTTTCAACCCATCGATTCACTCATCTCATCACATTTTTGGTGCTACCTCAATTTTAGGTTTCTCATTTTCCCCCTACTCCTTCTAACCCCCAAACTTAGGGCTTTGCCTCATTTCACATTCACTCCCTTATTGCTCCTAATTTCTTGGGCTTCAAGCCCCATATTTCATTTTTTAATCACTAGAAATTAGGGAGGACGAATGTCAAAGAGAAGGATTATAAATGGTCATTAGGCTTGTAATATATTTTTCAAAGAAATCGTTAGAGGCTCAAACATTGGCTATCAAAGATTAATGTTTAAGCAGGTCATTTTGGGTGAAGTGACTTAATAAAATAGGGCCTAAGATCATGCTCTAAGTGCAGCTACATCTAGGATTTCTCCTTGAGTCACACTTGGGGCAAGTTCTAGATAAGAAGCTATGCATGTGATACACAAATATCCTTACCACACAAGGCATCACACTCAAAGAGTCCACAAAAGTCATTATCATCACAAAATCTTTATTCAAGACATTAAATCATGAAAATTCATAAGCCAAATAAGGAATCTACAATGTATGACAGAGAGTGAAACATTCTCATTTCAAATGCCCATTTTTCTTTTCTCATTTTCATGCCACATTTCAAAATTTTTGGTGGTACCTCTCAAAACAGTTCCACAAAATACTAAAGAAAGACATGGCATTTTTCCCTTAAGAGAGTCGCCTCACAATCTATCATCGAAAAGTGCCAACCCGGTTCGACAACAAAGAGAAAAGAAAAAGACAAATGCTCTTTGGGAAAGAAATATGGTGTGAAGAAAATCTTTGGAGTTTGATTACTATTCTACTAATTACACAGGCGAACAAAAGACTTGGGTCATAATGCAATATTTAAAAATTCAAAGCAAGGACCCAATTTTCATCACTAAAACACTAACATCCAAAAACTCATCCATTTCATTTATTCAGATTTTATCAACACAACTAGCTCGACAAGGGCAATCATCATAATACTAAAAATGATCCCAACAAAGGCTCACAACTCTCCATCAAATAAAAACAAAATCCTGACAAGGGCTACATCAAATCATCACGAAATAAAACACAACTAACCCCCCAGAAAGTAGTCATCACACCCCCAACTTAAAGATACATTGTTCCCAATGTATGCATGCAAAATAAAGGGGGCGAGAGACTCCCTGAGTGGGTCACTCCTCATCCACGTCATAATATGCACCTGCTCCTACCTCACCCTCAAAGATTGCATCACCTGGATCCTCAGCTCAATCTTCCAAGCCCTCGAACAAATAATATAGAGGGCCTCAAACTGTAGAAGGGACAACTATTGCAGTGTCAAGAGAACTCAAATCAGGCACCTCCACGGATGTCCGACTCTCCACTCCCTTACTTCAGTTCGGAGAGAGGTGACAACTCCCGCCACAAAGTCTACCCTCTTACATAGTGTGGTCAGACTCTCATACATAAATTTCATCTCCCTTTTAATCATTCAGATGATGAGAGTAGGCAGGCCTCTACCCAACTTTTAAAGCTGACTCTTATGAAAGTTTGTCATTTCTACTAGATTTTGGAGACCACTTGATTGAGAAGATGTTGGAGGGGGTGATTCTCCCGGGATATGTACGTCACTAGAGGTATGGCCTGAAGCTTCTTGGTAACCATATTCAAATTTGGGGCTTGGGGAGATTGCTCGGAACCATGAGAACCCTTTGGCAAATCAAAAGCCTACATCCTCTTCTGCTTGACTATGGGTGCCTCAACATCTCTCTTCCATTCTAATGTGATTACATAGGAATCAGGGACAAGGGTATCATCTGGGAACAGTGGCACTCCAGCTTGCAAGCACAATTGAGAAATAAGCACGACATATGGCATGGAAGTGCTAGCCTATCTTGCCAAACTCTTCATTTGCTGAGCCACAATCACCCCAAAATTTAAGGGGACTATTGTCATGATGCAAGCTATAAGAATAGTCACTTCCAAGCTGATCTGCTGCTTATTTTTGGAAGGCATGATGTGGCCACAGATGAAATGTGGCCACAGATGAAATCTAACCACAACTTGGCCTTAAATTTTTGGTCATGGCGAGAAATTTCTCCGCCCATAGTAGCCCAAAAAGGTGTGTCAACCGCAATGATAAGAGTTATCCAAGTGAATTGATTCTTAATAGTTGATGGCTGCTGGAGTGATGTCCACCTCCACCCCTTACACCATGACTGAAGGCAGGCAGGGGAATTCATCGACCTTGCCTCTATGGTTCTGTTACACCCCGTAAATTCTTGACATGTAGATGGCCTATTTGCATGTTGGTTAAGAGTTTTAGAATGCCATACATGCTAGAAAAAGGCCCGGGGAAAGA
>JACEIK010001166.1:271291-295169 GCA_018107945.1 Datura stramonium
TAGCCAGGCACCAGATGTGCCTAGGCCCACCAGTTAGCAGTCCAGGTCCTACTAGGGCACCAGGTGCCAGTCATACCCCCCAGGGCGGGGCGTGACACTAGGTAAAGGAGAATGTGAATATGATTATATGATGAAAATGGATGAATTGAGAAAGATTAGAGTTGAATAAAAAATTAAGAGTTGGAGGAAGAGCAAGAGCAAGAAAAGAATTAAAGAGAGTTCATGCAAACAAACTATTTTCGTGGCCAAGAACTTGATGTCAACTGCTGAATGTTCGTTCCAACGAAATAAGTTTGTGGCCACAAACATGATAAAAATAAAATGGATCAAGAAGATGAATTTTTTCCTCACTCCAACTAGTTCATTTCCCCCGAACTTAAAAACGAAAGCACTAGTTCATGCCAACAAACGTGATGCCAATGAACCTAATTCATTCCAATGAACTATCAATGCTCAGATATGAAGATTAAATGTTTGTGCCAACGAACTCAGTTCGTGACCACGAACTGCCCACCCTAGGAATTTTTGTCCTAGATTTTAATGGATTTTAAATAGAAGTTTTGGATTTTTCTCATTCATTTCAACTTTTGTTCAAGTGTAGAAAGCTCTCTTTCGTCATTTTGGCAAGGAACAAGTGGAAAACAATAGATTTTTAATTTATTTTGTTATTTTAATATAATTATGTTTATTTTCTCTTTCATTTCTCTTACTTTTCTTCTTATGATAAATAGCTAAACTTAGATTC
Organism: Datura stramonium; assembly: GCA_018107945.1. Lineage (NCBI taxonomy): Eukaryota > Viridiplantae > Streptophyta > Magnoliopsida > Solanales > Solanaceae > Datura > Datura stramonium. Next base: position 272,037 of record JACEIK010001166.1, read on the forward strand.
TAGGGTTCCAAACTAACTCTAGTGTGTGATTTCTAATGGGTAACTAATAAAATGCTTGAATATGATTAAAATGATAGTTATTTAGATAATTACATGCTTTATTTATGAATTTGTGATTGCAGATATATATTCATGCCCTAATTGCTTAAGTCTTACTCAAGGAAAAGGAGCTAAGTTTGGTTAATTAGCTAATACAAATTAAGTAAATAAAGAGATCGATATTGCTTAATTAACTAATTTGAGATAGGATAACAATTACCTAACTTGGGTCACAAGTAGTTGCCCTTATTTCAACTATTTCATCTGGATAAAATGATTTTAAGTTAGACCACTCAACGTTGAGAAATATTGAGTGGGTGATTTATATATTGATGATCATAACTAGATCAACAAATTATCGAGCCTAATCTAGTTTAACAAATTGAAATTATACCTAGATGAGTAAAATAATGCTAGACCTTAATTCACATTAGTTAAAACTCTTAATTAATTATCTTCATTTCATACTTAGTTAATTGTTATTTTCAATTATTAGCTAACAATACAAATATAATTTTTGATTTGGGTAAAGGTTAAGTTGGTTGATTAAAGACAATGAATATAATTTTCACAAGACACCCAAAATTTCTCATAGGATTTGACCCCAACCTCATTGGGTTGTATATTTGACCATGAATGCTTTGCATTATAGATGAATGCTTTGCATTATAGTTAGAGTGTAATTTGGGTGTATCAAATTTCAGCACCATTTTCGAAAATAAACCTTTCTTATTTCATGCTTATGACAGCTCTTCTTTGTACAAGATGCAATATCTTCATAATAATTATATTCGGATCGAGGAGATAAAAGTGGTGATTTCATATTGTTATTAAACTCAAGGTTGATTATTTTCCTTACCTAGCTTAAATATAAATGTAGTGGTCTGTTTGAGATAGTTGAAGTTACTCGCCATGGTGCATTAAATTTGAAGAACTAAAATAGTGAAAGTCTTAGAGTCAATGGTCACCGGGTCAAGCACTACTTGGGAAGGGTTGATGAGAACTAATCGGTGGTGGTTCTATATTTGACACTCCTTGATGTAATGATGCATCATGCCACGATGTTAACAAGGTGCTACTTGGGAGGCAAGTCAAGCTCACACCTTTATTTAATTTTTGTGTTATGATTTTTTTATTTTTGTTAAAGTATGTAAAGGGCATTCCATTAAGATGAGAAAATTGCAAGAGAAAAAATATTTTAGGTGTAGAGAATTGCTCAATTCATGGATACAAACTCAGTTCGTTGGCACGAAAGGGATAAAATCTAAAAGCTAAAGCAATTTGTTGAAGCCACAATTTTTTTTGACTTGGGAAGTAAGCTAAAAAAAGTATCAAGGTGTGACACCCTGAAATTTTTCTAGACCGAACTCAGACATTGCATGAAAAACTAGGAAAAAATCAAAAAAAAATTCTCATAACGACCGAGACAATGAGTTGTTGTTAGCAGTAACGACCCGTTGTCTAGGTCATGATCAGTCCTGTCAGATATTCTTCTAGAATCAGTGGGACATGGAATGACCCATCGTGGGGAGCAATAAGTCGTCCCATCACTCATTGCATTCCCAGCTCAGAACTCAGTTAATTCCTTTTCAGGAACCCACAAGTGAAACAACGAGTCATCACTTGATATAACGACTTATGGTGTGACTAGTTTGTTGGGGCTCCCAGGTATTTTCAACCAACTCCTTTAGTGGCAATAACGACCCATTGTATCACACAATGAGTTTTTGTGTCCACCCATGGTGAAAAGTCCAAAAGTCCTTCATGGATTCCAGTATCCAGGCCGAGAGAATATAACGACTCATTGGATCAACCAACAAATCATGGTGTCACCCGTTAGAGAAGGGGGTCCAGTGTTTTGTTCAAGTCCCTGCCAGTGGCCACCCATTGGTTCATCCAACGAGTCGTGGTACTCCTCGTCGACAATTTCCAGTGAGCAAAATTCCACGCCAAGGACCAACGACTGGTCCTAACGAGTCGTGGTGTCAACCAATGACTCGTTGTGTGACTCGTTGGTTCCTGTCGGGCAGTTTTCTATATTTTCATTCAGGGGTATTTAAGTAACTTCTCATCTTTTTAATTCCTAAACTACGTCATGTTGGGCACGTTTATGAGAGAATTAATGGAGTGATCGACGTATTCCTCTCATTCCTCTCTCAACACTCAGACTCAGTATGAAGAACTCTCAGACAGACTCTTCAAGGAAAAGCTAGGGCATTCGACTTTTCTTCTCAATTTCCTAAAGGTTTTCTATGGTATTTCTACACCAGGTATGTAAGAATTTAGCAAGGTAATTGCCCTTACCTTATGCCCAAAAATCCATCTAAATTTTCTTATCAGTTCTAAGCCCTAAGACTTTCGAATTAGAGGAATTTTTTGAGTTGTTCATACTGTTTGTTACTATATTTCAACTATCTAGTAATCATGTTGATACTTGTTTTCCTGAAAAGTGACTTTATCCCTAATTCAATAAATGTAGTAACTAGGGTCCTACATAATTGTATAGACATAATATTGATTGACTCTATCAGTGTTGGAAATTCCATGTTATTATTGTCAGTTAAATGCTCAGTCAGTTGCATGCTAGCTCAGTTTTAGTCATGATGTTAATATCTTCAGTATCTTTCAATAATGTCAATTGATCAGTTTGACTATAGTTAGTTCTCGAGGTGTCAATAATGCCTCCCAGTTATCAGTTATAAGTAAGTTTTATAAATGGTTACGATGCTTGCAGATAAGAAGCTCTGGCCAGTCATAGAATACCAGTTATAGTTATCTGGTCCGATAAGACTCTCCAAAAACTTCCAGATAAGTATTTCATACATAGTCTTGGGCGCCGCTTCAACTTAATAGTAATATTAGGACTATCCAGTGGGAGTAGGACTTAGCAGTGAGAAGGTCGGGGTTCCAGCGCACCCAGCTTCCCAGAACTACGTGCCACCGTAGGTCTCTTAGCCCATCCGGACCAAAATTTGTGATCAACCAATTCATGCCTTTATACCCTGGCAAGGTGTATTGGGATCTATTGATGGAGCATATACATCGAACTTCACGCTTAGCTCACGTGGTTATATGTCAGTTATAGACTCTTTCACTAGTCAGTACAGTCTCAGTTCAGTTCAATTCAGTTTAGCTTAATTCATTATCTCAGATCCAGGATATGTCTATGACTATAAGTCAAGGTCATTATTGACCATATCAGTTATATTTCAGTTGTATCAATTTTCAGTATTTCAGTTGGTCATTTCATGTCATTTTAGTTCATTTACTTGTTCTTTCATGCTGATTATATCTCACTTACTCTGTACTTTCAAAGTACTGACGTATACCTTCCATGTTGTATCATATCTTGATACAGGTGCAGGTTCTCAGTCCCAGCATCGTCAGTAGTTCCCTAAGAGGATATCAAAAGTAGCATTTGGTGAGTCCTCATCTTCTGAGGATGATATTTAATTTCAGTTATATCTTTACAGTCAGATTTTAGAGTTAGCTGGGGGCTTGTCCCAGCAACTCATAATTTATTAGTGGCTTTCAGACATAGACATAAATATTAAGTATTGTTTTTAGATGTATTGACTTTTATCATATTAGTTTTCTTAAATGGTTTTATTTATTTAAAGTTTTCTCTTGTGTTTACTCAGTTATCAGTGTAATGATAGACCATCGGTTGGCTTGGGGTCACTTGTGGCATCAAGTACCGTGTCTCGTCCACGGTATAAACTCGGGGCATGACAAACTTGGTATCAAAGCACTAGGTTAAGAGTATCATAGAATGTCTTAAAGCCGCGTCATGTAGAGTCTCTTTCATGAGTGTGAAGTACACCACACTTATGAAGGGGAGGCTACACAAAGTTATTAGGAAAACTCCCTTTTGTTCATACTCTTTATCGTGCATTGAAGCCTAATTCCATAAATGTCCTCCTAACTCATGCTCTATTAGTTTCAGTGAAACTATGCCTCCAAAATAAGGAAACAGAAGGAGGGTTGGCAATGCCAACTGACCTGCCCCACCAGCTCCAGCAACCCCTCAGCAGAATTTAAAGCGGTCCAGCTACTGGCTCAGACGGTGACTAACCAAGTGAACTAGTAGGTGGTTTTAGTGAACAAAAATGGGTCTGCAGTAGCTACTAGGGTTTGGGATTTCATCTGAATAAACCCTCCTGCTTTTCATGGATTCAAGGTGGGAGAGGACCCACAGGAATTTGTAGATGAGGTGTAGGAGATCATCCGAATTATGGGTGTTAATCTGGCCGCCTACCAGTTGAAAGGGGTGGCTCAGATTTGGTACGACCAGTGGAAGGAAGGGAGACCAGCAGAAGCCGAATCAGTAGAGTTCACCACAGCATTTCTGGACAGATTCTTCCCCTGAGAGTTGAGGGAGGCTAAGGTCACAGAGTTCATGAACTTAAAGTAGGGTAACAGGAAAGTGGAGGAATATGCATTGGAGTTCACTCGGTTTTCAAGGTATGCTCCAGAGATGGTAGCTGAGCCAAGGGCTCGTATGCTTAAGTTCATCAATCGGGTATCAAACCTGCTACTTAAGGAGTGCAGGACCGCGATGCTCATTTTGGACATTGACCTCTCCAACCTCATCGTTCATGCCCAATAGATTGAGGAAAAAAATTGAAGGATATGGAACAGGAGAACAAGTGGGCTAGAACGGGTCAATCTGATTATGGCCACCAAAGGTCCGGCAATAGTGGCCACCCAAGCAGCAACAACAGAGGGCTCCAGCACCCACCTTAGCTAGTTCCCCTTCTTTTTGGTTTTGCAAGGATTGGAAGAGTGGAGCATCTGGTTCTTAGTCTCAGAGTCATAGCACCAGCAACTGCTACCCCTCTTTTCCTAAGTGTGGCAAGAACCATCCAAGTGAATGCCTTATGGAAAAATAGGGTTGCTTTTGATGTGGACAGCTAGGTCACAGGCCAAAGGAATGTCCATCAGCAGGACGGGAGAGATTACAGGGCTGCCACTTTAGCATCCATAACAGGCCATCCATCTCAATAGGGTAACACTTAAGGTACGGATGGCGGTCAGTGCCAAAACCCCTTTTTTGTGCTTTGTCTTCTCATCAGGATCAGGAGAGCTCACCTGACATGGTTACGGGTATGTTACACCTCTTTCATCTAGATGTGTATGCGCTACTAGATCTAGGAGCACCACTATCATTCATGACTCCCTATGTAACTATCCAATTTGAAATCAATCTAGAAGTCCTCTCAGAACCATTCTCAGTTTCTACCCTAAATGGTGAGTCAGTTAGAGCTAGTCAGGTATATAGAAACTGCCCAGTCTCAGTGGTGAATAAATTCATTCCAGTTGATGTAGTAGAACTAGAAATGTTCGATTTTGACCTCATTCTTGGCATGAATTAGTTACACTCCGATTATACCACAGTCGACTACAAAACTAGAGTCGTTAGATTTCAGTTTCAAAATAAGCCAGTTCTAAAATAGATGGGTAGTAGTTCCACGCCTAAGAGTCAGTTTATTTTCTACCTCAAAGAAAGGAAGCTCATTTTGAAAGGGTGCATCTATCACCTAGTTTAGGTCAAAGATTCTAGCTCCGGGACCCCAACTATTCAGGAAGTTCCAGTTGTTGGCGAGTTCCCTGACGTCTTTCCTGAAGATCTTCCCGGAGTTTATCCTAAGCGGGAAATAGACTTCGGTATAGATCTTCTTCCAGACACTCAGCCCATCACTATTCCTCCTTATAGAATGGCTTCAGCCGAGCTTAAGGAGTTGAAGGAACAACTAAAAGACCTTCTAGACAAGAGTTTCATCTGACCCAGCATCTCTCCATGGGGTGCTCCAGTGTTGTCGTGCGTAAGAAAGAAGGTACTCTTAGGATGTGTATCGACTACCGTCAACTAAATAAGGTTACAGTTAAGAACAGGTATTACCTACCTAGGATTGATGACTTGTTCGATCAACTTCAAGGAGCCAGTTGTTTCTCCAAGGTAGACCTCAGGTCGGGATATCATCAGCTTAGAGTCAGGGATTGTGACCTACCAAAAATTGCCTTTAGAACTCAATATGGTCACTATGAATTCGTGGTTATGCCCTTTGGACTAACTAATGCTCCTGCAACTTTTATGGACCTAATGAACATGGTTTTCAAATAGTATCTAGACATGTTCGTCATTGTATTCATTGATGACATTCTGGTGTACTCCAGAAATGAGGAGGAGCATGCTAACCATCTAAGGATAGTGTTGCAGACTCTCAGAGACTGCCAGTTGTTCAATAAATTCAGTAAATGCGAATTCTGGGTGATGTCTGTGGCTTTCCTTGGTCATGTGGTCTCAGGTGAGGGTATTCAGGTAGATCCTCAAAAGATAGAAATGGTGAAAGACTGGACACCTACTTCCTCAATAGATATAAGAAGTTTTTTGGGTCTATCCGGTTACTACCGATGGTTTGTAGAAGGATTTTTCTCTATTGTGTCTCCTCTGACTAAGCTAATTCATAAAAAGGTGATGTTTCAGTGGTCAGATGAATGTGAGAAGAGTTTCAAAGAGCTGAAGACTCGACTTACCATAGCTCTAGTTTTGACCTTATTGGAAGGAACAAATGAATTTGTAGTCTACTGTGATACTTCTAGAGTTGGCCTTGGTTGTGTTCTAATGTAGTAGGGTAAGGTGATAGCTTATGCCTCCAGACAACTCAAAGTTCATGAGAAGAACTATCCAACTCATGATCTTGAATTGGCGGCAGTGGTGTTTGCTTTTAAGATATGGAGGAATTACCTTTATGGGGTTCACGTGGATGTTTTCACCGATCACAAGAGCTTTTAGTACGTGTTTAGTTAGAAAGATTTAAACCTTCGTTAGAGAAGGTGGTTGGAGTTACTGAAGAATTATGACATGAGCATGCTATACCACCCGGGCAAGGCCAATGTGGTGGCTGATTCCCTAAGCAGGATGTTGATGAGGAGTGTTGCCCATGTTGAAGAGGGCAGAAAGGAACTAGCAAAGGATATTCACAATTAGCTCTATTGGGAGTGCAGTTGGTGGATTCAACTGAGGGTGGAGTATTAATGCAAACTGGGTTAGATTCCTCATTAGTTATTGAGGTTAAGTCAAAGCAGGGTGAAGATCCCATGCTGCTTAAGTTGAAAGAAGAAGTTCTACGAAAAGAAGTAGAGGCTTTCTCCAAAGGGGGAGATAGAGTACTTCGTTACCAGGGCAGACTATGTCTATCGAATATAGCTGACTTGAGATAGAAGATACTAGCAGAAGCCCACAGCTCTAGATATTCTATCCACCCAGGTGCCACTAAGATGTACCGTGACCTACGGGATATCTACTGGTGGAACGATATGAAAAGAGACATTACAAAATTTATGGCTAAGTGCCCAAACTACCAGCAGGTTAAGGTGGAACATCAGAGACCTGCGGGTATGACTCAGGATATCAGCATACCCATATGGAAGTGGGAAGAAGTGAATATAGACTTTATTACCGGTCTACCTTGTACTCACATGCAACATGACTCAATTTGGGTGATAGTAGATCAGATGACCAAGTCAGCACATTTACCCCCAGTTAAAACTATAGACTCAGTAGAGGATTATGCTAGGCTGTACATCCGGGAGTTAGTTAGACTACATGGGGTGCCCTTGTCCATCATCTCAAATAGAGGTACTCAGTTCACCTCACAAATCTGGAAGTCATTTAAGAAAGGACTCTTTACTAAGGCCAAGCTCAACACAACTTTTCACCCTCAGACCGAGAGCTTGTGTGAATGATTTCAAGGGAAGTTGGGATGTTCACCTACTTCTCATCGTGTTTTCATACAACAACAGCTACTACTCCAGTATTCAGATGGCCCCATTTAAGGCATTAAATGGTAGGAGGTGTAGGTCTCCTATAGTGTGGTTTGATATTTGTGAAGCTACCTTAATAGGACTAGACTCGATTCATGAAGCTATGCAGAAAGTGCAACTGATCAAAGAAAGGTTGAAAGTAGCTCAAAGTCGACAGAAATCATATGCGGAGGTGAGGATGAGAGAGTTAGAATTTTTTGTAGATGATTGGGTTTACCTAAAAATTTCACCCATGAAAGGGGGTGATGAGGTTTGGAAAGAAAGGGAAGCTCAACTGAGGTATGTAGGACCCTACAAGATTTTGAGGCAAATTGGCAGTGTGGCCTATGAGTTAGAATTACCTTCAGAGTTAGCATCTATGCACCCAGTCTTCCACGTATCACTATTGAAGAAGTGCTTCGGTGATCCAACCTCACTTGTGCCACTAGACAGTGTGGGAGTGAAGGATAGTCTCTCTTACGAAGAGGTTCCAGTTCAGATCCTCGACCATCAAGTTCATAAGTTGAGAAACAAGGGAGTCGCTTTAGTGAAAGTCTTGTGGAGGAAATAGCTAGTTGAGGGAGCCACAAGGGAGGCAGAAGCAGACATGATGGACAAATACCCTCATTTATTCCCTTCAAGTTTAGTTCCAGCATCAAGTATTAAATTTGTAGTCAATACTCTATTTAGTTCCATACTCATCAACTGTATTTTCAAATTTTCAATATGCATCTTAGCTGCATCAACTCAGTTAGCATGGTTAAATTAGTTTGGAGTCAGTAATTCCTTCATAAATTGGTTCATAGTCTCAGTCTGGGAATTGCAGCTCTTTTCCCAGTTTTCCAGCAATTTTAGCCTTCATTCGAGGAAGAATGACCCCAAGGGGGAGATATTGTAACACCCCGAAACATTCCTAGATCAAACTCAGACATTGCATAAAAAACCAGGGGAAAACTAGAAAATTTTTCTCAGAACGACCGAGACAAAGAGTTGTTGTCAGCAGTAACGACTCATTGTCTAAGTCATGGTCAGCCCTGTTAGATGTTCTTCGGGAACCAATGGTACATGGAAAGACCCATCGTGAGGAGAAACGAGTCGTCTTGTCAGTTATTGCATTCCCATCTCAGAATCCAGTTAATCCTTTTCAAGGAACCCACGAGTCAAATGATGAGTCGTCGCTTGATATAACGACTCATGTGTGACTCGTTAGTTGGGGCTCCTTGGTATTTTACACCTACTCCTTTAGTGACAACGAGTGGAAACAACGACCCGTTGTATCATACAACGAGTCATTATGTCCACTGTGGTGACAAGTCCAAAAATCCTTCATGGATTTCAATAGCCAGGACGAGAGCAAATAACGAGTCGTGGTGTCACCTGTTAGAGAAGGTGGTCCAGTGTTTTGTTCAAGTCCCTACCAGTGGCCACGGGAGGTACTAACGACCCGTTGGTTCATCCAACCTGTCATGGTCCCTCTCGTTGCCAATTTCTAGTAAGCCAAATTCAAGGCCCAAGAACAACGACTGGTCCCAATGAGTGGTGGTGTCAACCAATGACTCGTTGTATGACTCGTTGGTTCCTATTGGGCAGTTTTCTAGATTTTCTTTCAAGGGTATTTTAGTAACTTTCCATCTTTTTAATCCCTAAACTATGTCATTTTGGGCACGTGTAGGAGTGAATTAAAGGAGTGATGGACGTATTCCTCTCATTCCTCTCTCAGCACTCAAACTCAGTACGAAGAACTCTCGGCAATACTCCTCAAGGCAAAGTTAGGGCATTGGACATTTCTTCTCAATTTCCTAAAGGTTTTATCTAGGATTTCTACACTAGGTATGTGAGAATTTAGCAAGGGAATTGCCCTTCCCTTGTGCCTCAAAATCCATCTAAATTTTATTATCAATTCTAAGCCTTGAGACTTTCGAATTAGAGGAATTTTTCAGTCATGTTCCGATTAAATCATGTGAAATTCTATTCATACTGTTTGTTACTATATTTTCACTATCTAGTAATCATGTTAATACTTTTATTCCTAAAAAGTGACTTTAGCTCTAATTCGATAAGTATAATAACTAGGGTCCTGCATAATTGTGTAGACATAATGTTGCTTGACTCTATCAGTGTTGGAAATTCCATGTTATTATTATAAGTTAAATGCTTGATCAGTTGCATGATAGCTCAGTTTCAGTCATGATGTTAATATCTTCAGTATCTTTTAGTAATGTCAGCTAATGAAATTGGCTATAGTCAGTTCTCGAGGTGTTAGTAATGCCTCCCAGTTATCAGTTCTTAGTTATATATTATCAGTTAGTTCTATAGATGGTTATAACGCTTCCAGATAAGCAGCTCTAGCTAGTCTTAGAACACTAGTTATCGTTATCTGGTCTGATAAGACTCTCAAGGAATTTCCAGATAAGTATTCCTGACTTAGTCTTGGGCCCCATCTTTGAGCTATCAGCTTAGTAGTCATATTAGCACTATCTAGTGGGAGTAGGACTTACCACTGAGAAGGCCGAGGTTTTAGCGGACCCAGATTCTCAGAAATACGTGCCACTGTAGGTTACTTGGCCCATCGAGCCCCAGATTTATGATCACCTAGTTCATGCCTTTATACTCTTGTGAGGTATATTGGGTCTTATCGATGGGGCGTATACAACGAACTCCACATTTAGCTCACGTGGTTATATGTCGGTTATGGACTCTTCCACTAGTCAGTATAGTCTTAGTTTAGTTCACTTCAGTTCAGTTCAATTTAGCTCAGTTCAGTATCTCAGATCCAAGACATGTCTATGACCATCAGCCAGGTTATTATTGACAATATCAGTTATATTTCAGTTGTATTAGTTTCTAGTGTTTTAGTTGGTCATTTCAGTTCAGTTACTTGTTCTTTCATGCTTATTATATCTCACTTACTCAAGTACATTCAAAGTACTGATACCTTTCATGTTGTATCGTATCATGATACAGGTGCAAATTCTCAGTTCCAAAATCATCAATTGTTCCCTCAAACGATATCAACAGTAGTATTTGATGAGTCCTCATCTTTTGAGGATGATATTTACTTTTAGTAAGTTCTTTATAGTTAGAAATTAGAGTTAGCTAGAGGCTTTTCCCAGCAACTCATCATTTATTAGTAGCTTTCAGACATAGACATAGATATTCAATATTGTTGTTTTTAGATGTATTAACTCTTATCAAATCAGTTTTCTTAAATGATTTTATTTATTTAAAGCTTCGTCTTATGTTTACTCAGTTACCAATGTAATGATAGACCATAGGTTGGCTTGGGGTCACTTGTGGCACCAAGTACCGTGTCTTATCCAGGGTGTAGACTCAAGTCGTGACACGAGTCTTAGATCTTGGCTAGTTTATGTCCACGAACTAAGTTCATTGGCACGAACTCAACCAAGAAGACTCTAGTGCAACAAGTTCCTGGACACGAACTCCAGTCCCCTGTGCACACTTTTTCAGCTTTATTTTTCATTCTTGTTTTTAGTTTTTGTTGCTTAATGTTTATTTTTTTTATCTTGAATTTTAGGTACTAATATGAGCATGATTGATTCTCTTAGGTACTAAAATAATGTAGGTGTGTACACATTGAGGACAATGTTTTGTTTAAGTGTGGGAGGGGTATTTGAGCTTATTATTTATATTGGATTGATGAATTATGTGTTTTTACCTATTTACTCCTTTTGATTTTAGTTTTTATGTTTTTTTTTGCTTTTGGTGGTTTAATAACCACCTTCTTGGATTTTATTGCTATGGTTCTTTCCTGAGAACATGAATTTGGACCTAGCAATTTTTTTAACAATTATGGCTTATTGGGTACTATCACATTTAATCCCAAACAAATGAGATAATTTGTTTTTGAGTAAAATGGGTAATGATCAAGCATGACTCTTAAACTCCAATTTTGACTATATGATTTTCACTAAGTAGTCGTATGTGCCATAGTGATTCTTTTCGAGTTCATGTGTTTTTATTGAGATACAAGTATACATTTCAAGCCTGGATATTTACGTACCATGTGTGGTAAGGTGTTTGTTAGTTCTTTTGTATTGATAGTGATCTAGAACTTTCTTTGAGTGTGGCTTGAGGAAAAATCCTAGGTCTCACTTAATTTGAAAGATGATATTAAGCTTTACTTGATCTCCGGTGTCCCTTAAATTTCCTACCCTTGCATGATGTCCTAGTCAATCCTTTTTGAGTCTTGATCCTTTTATTGACAATTATATTACAAACATCATTCTGTTTTGCTTAAATGATCCTTCTTTTGGTATCCTACCTCCCTACGAATTTTGAAAATGCAAAAGGTGAAAAGGTGAGGAACAAAAAGAAAGAAAACAATGTGAAAACAAAAGGGAAATTCCTCTTTGATTCAAAAAAAACAAGAAGAAAATGAAAATAATAATAAAAATGAGTTTTGAATAAAGGAAAGATTAGGTGTTGAAGTAATAAATGAATCAAATAGTGAAGAATATTTCAAGAAAATGTACTTGAATTATTGCATTGTAGTGCTTAGGGAGGTGTAAGTCACTTTATCTAGATGTGTATCCTATCCATGACCAAAAGCCTACATCACTACTCGTAAGTCCTAATTAATTTTAAACTATGTGTACCTACATTAGTTGAGATTACACCAAGGGCAAGCTTATGGTATCACATTGTGCATTTGAACATCTTTTGTGTGTGTGAGAAAGTATAATACTTAATATTTTCATAATCCCATTTTTTCTTGATATGATTATTTATGTGAAGTGTAGTAATTCTCTCTAGATTGTGAGGGTACATGACGTCTAAAGTTAAAGTTGTGTATCTTATTTTTCAATAAGAATGCACGAGTGAGAAAAGAATATTCATGTGACGTATAGATAAGAGTGAAAGCTTTGAAGTCATATTTGCATTGTTTTGTGTTGAATTTAATTAATTGAATTTTTTATAGTAGTTGTGTGCGTTTTGGATCAATTGATGGTACCAACTGAAATCACGAGATTTTAGTGCTCAATTTTAGGGTTTTGGAGTATTTGGTTCTTCTTGAGGACAAGAAAAATTTCAATTTTAGGGTTTTGAAGTATTTGGTTTTTCTTTCTCTTATGCTTTACACTTCCTTAAGGATGATTTAATAGTTTAAGATAACTCGTTTTGGTGGATTCAAGTAAAGAAGCATTCAAGGATGATCATTTGATGAAAAAGTGTGAATTGAGAAGATCAGAGTGGAATTGAAGATTGGGAGCTGAAGGAAGAATAAGAAAATAATTAAAGAGGTTCGTGCCAACGAACTTGATGTCAACTGTTGAAAGTTCGTGTTAACAAATGATATGCTATGAATTTACAACACTTTCGACACTTAAAACTAAAGAAATAAGCATGGACTTAGGTGTGTTTATATGGATATGATGCGCGTTTACTTTGTTTATAGGAAAGATAGATGTTGGAGTTTAAATGTGCAAAAGAAGGACAAAATGCAGAAAAAGGGCTAAATACGGACCTTAGTATGAGTCATACCATCCTTGTACGAGCCGTACTGAGACTCATGGAGAAGTCCAGAATATTTATTTGAGGCAAAAGCAAAGTACGTCTCATGGTATGAGCTGCACCATCCTAGTACGAGCCGTACCAAAATAGTCGTAGAAAAGTTTAGAAGATGCTGCATAGGACACCCCGTAAGTTCTTGACACTTAGTTGGCCTATTCGCATGTTGGTTAAGAGTTTTAGAATGCCATACGTGCGAGAAAAGGGACTGGGGAGAGACCGGACAAGTGTCAGGTCGGAGCGTCGCAAGGCAAATGCGACTTATAAATCGCCTTTGACAAATGCGACTTAAAGGCCCCAAGTATATAAAGGCCTCCCACTTCATTTTTAAGTCACTTTTCATTTCATTTCCAGCAGAAACAACCAGAAAACAGAGGAGAACGAGGGTTCAACATAAATTTTCATCTGATTACACCGTCAAACATAGTCCAAACTCGAATTAACTTTGGGTAGCGAAGTATAAAGCTGCCGGGAGCATTCCTGTGGAGTTAGTTTCGCGAAATTCGGATGGAGAATCATCGTCACGCTGAGGTAAGGTAAGTGGAATTGCTACAAACTAGTTAATATACTCCCAACATTAAAGTGAGTATTTCTCCCTTCTAGACCCCCAAGAAATAGCGAGTTTTCGGCCGTTCTTCGATAAGTCGAAGAATAGGCAGCGTAGGGTGGTACTCATGGCTCTTCCAAAATAATAGTAGAATTAATTTACTGTGAATATGAATGTTAAGAAATAGCCTAAAGCCGAAGCCACCAAATAACTGTGAAGTCGGCAAACTTGGAAGCATGTAAAGCCAGTTTCTTTCGGCAAGCTAGTAGTTCTATAGAAAATAGTACGAATTTCAGCAGCACGTTATAGAAGTCAGATATTATGTTCAAAGATGAAATTTAGTAAGCATGTTAGAAATATAATAAAGTGTTCAACGTGAAGTTAAGTAAAATAGTATAAGTACCAGCAAAATATGGGATGCAGATTCCCCATAGCAGGCTGATCAGCACTATACCACACCCGTCGAGCGCTATGCGCTCACAGCAGATTTCAGATTTCAGATTACATATTTTAGATTAGATTTCAAGAGTCCTCCTGACTCGTGATGACACTCTATAGTCGTGGGTCACTGAGCCCAAGTTGCATACCCAAAGGGCCTGCAGGATGCTCATAGTTACTAGGTGGATGGTATGACCTTGGTAGGGGTATATAGATTGTGTGCTGGTTGGTACCTTATGGCTTATGGGGGCTGGTAAGGTTCTTGTATGCTATGTTGTGTTAGTTATTAATAGATAGAAAGTATACAACCATGTTATCAGGTATGACTCTTACTCTCTTCAGTAAAGTTATGCTCTTTTCAGTCAGTCTCAGCCCATCTCCTATTTCTTCAATATCTATCATTATTATTGTTTGCTTTCAGTTATTTCTTTGCGTACTCAGTACCAGTGGTACTGACGCCCGTTTTGGGGTGTTGCATTACTTGCCTGCAGGTACTCATAGACGAGGAGCATATCCCTCGTAGTTCCAGCCAACGTACAGAGTCTTAAGCTCCTATCATTCGGAGCTTGACAGCTAAAGGTTTACTTCCCTTTTTGTTGTACAGTATGGGTAGGCTGGGGCCCTGTCCCGACCATCTTATTATTCTTAAAGTCTTGCGGATTGTATATTCCCTGTGGTTAGTTGTACCGGTCGTGTGGGGCCGTGTGGGTCCTTGTTTAGTTGTCAGTTGGTGACCTTGTCGATCAAAGATTAGTTTAGCACTTGATTCTACTCAGTGATAACTAGTCAGTATGGTGGCCTTGCCGGCCCGCATAGGTTCCCTTATGTTCAGTTGTTCTGGTTAGCTGTTATATTCCTACAGGTGGCTATAGGCCTTGTCGGCTGGAGGCTATATTTACAGCCGTTATATAGCCCGTTGTTTTCATAAATCCAGAATTAGAGCCATCCTGACACCAGAAGTGCTTAGGCTCAGTAGTCCAGCAGTCCAGGTCCTAGTAGGGCACCAAGTTCCAGTCATGCCTCCAAGGCGGGGCGTGACAGGGTAGTAACCACAGATCATGATATCTACCTAAGATTTGTACCAAAGAATCGTGGTAAACTTAAGAATAATTGAAGAATGGTAGATTTCAATGTACAACTGGAACTCATGATTCGTAGGACGCAGGTATGAGTCATACCAAGCCACCCGTGGAAATATTCAGAGGATGCCAAAACATTTAGGATCAAACCATAACAAGAAAGTATGACTCGTAGGTTCATGGTATGAGTCATACCAGCTTCGAACACTTAGCCAACATCATAAGTTGCCAAGCACTGTACGAGTAAAGGTACGACCCGTACAATATAGTTACAGGTCGTAAGTGAAGCCGACGACAGTTCAGTAGTTTTTCCTGTTTACTTAGGAAAGAATTCTAAATATTTGTATAAATACTTTTTAGGTTATTTTCGATAGGAGAGAGTCAGATTTGGAGAAAAATAATTGTTGTTGATTTTCTATTCAAGTTTTGGGGAGACTTTCTTGAATTGATTTTCTCATTGTTCTTGAAGTTCTTCCATAATTCTTGCAATAACCAAGTAGGTTTTCTTTCAATCATCTTCGTAAGTTCGAAATTATGTGCTTGTCTATGAAGACTTATAATTCTCTTACAACCATGAGAGGCTAAAACCTCCACAACTAGGGTTGTTGGAACAATGGTGAATTAACAAACTAGGGTTGCATAATGTGATTCTAAACTAATGCTAAATGCTTGTATTGTATTATTTCATCTTTAACATTTCTTCATGGAGTGCAACGTTAGAACTTACACGAATTCTTTACTTTCTTGAATCTAGAGAAGTAGAGATTAGGAAAAGAGAATTACAACAAAACCTTGATCTTTATGGGTCATTGTATGACTTCAGCTATGGTCACAGGATAGTTAATTTGGAACAAATTGATAATGATTGAATTGAAATCACTCATGAGACCTAATCTGGTGATTGAGTATAGTCATCCAATAGGGAAGAACCGGTTGTTTGGATGAACCCTAGCTATCAGTTCAACAAGTAAGCATTGGGATTGATCACAAGTGTAAAACCCAAAGTAGTTATGGATCCAAGGGGAATACTTATCTTAGTTATTCTCATAAACTTGATAAACAACAATCAATTCTCAGCACAGTTAAAAGCTTAAATACTAGAGTTATTCTATATCTTGACCATATTTCTGTGGGATCGACTAAAACCTTTGTTGGGCTATATATTCACAACGTCTGCATCATACATTTTACAGGATTGTGATTTGAGCATTATCAAAAATAGTGTCATTGCTGGGGAATACAACTTCGGATTAGAGTAATTGTTGTGTTTAACTTTTAGTTGTTATTTCCTTGTTTATATTTTCTTTTGGTTTGTGATTCATTCAGACTACAACAAGGAAGACTCATCTCAATAACCGTTTGTGAGAACACCCAGATGGAAGATAAGAGGTTGCTAATGTTCCTGAGAGAGATGATGAGTATTGATACACTAGCAACCATCTTAATGAATTATGAGGGAGATGAAGTACCGGGGTACACAGAGTTGGTAAATGCCCTAGAGGGAATGGGGTCGTATAACTACAAGTCAAAGAAGTTAGACCTTGACTTAAAGAACCGTGCAACTCCTCTAGCAAAACCATCAATTGAGGTACCACCAGTCTTGGAACTTAACGCATTACCTCCATATCTAAGATATGCATTCTTGGGAGAGAACATCACCTTTCTAGTAATTATTGCACAGAACTAGCAGACTAGAAAGTGGAGGCCCTGGTTTCAGTATTATAAAAGTATAAAAAGGCAATCGGTTGGACCATTGCGGTCATCATTATGCACCTACAAAATTCAGCTTGAGCCAAATTGTGTATCAAGTATAGAGCATCAGCGATTACTGAACCCACCTATGCAAGAGGTAGTGAAGAAAGAGATTATCAAGTGGCTAGACGTTGGTTTAGTTTACTCCATTGAAGATAGCAAGTGGGTGGGTCCAATATAGTGTGTGCCAAAGAAAGGTGGGATCACAGTGTTACCAAATGAGAAAAATGAGTTGATACCAACGAGATCAGTCATTGGTTGGCGTGTGTGCATGGATTACAGGAAACTCAATCACTGGACCTATAAGGACCATTTTCCAATATCGTCCATGGGTCAGATGCTCGACAAGCTGGTAGGTAGAGGCTCGTACTGCTGTTATGATGGTTATTTAGGGTATAATCAGATCTCTATAACCCCAAAAGACCAAGAGAAGACCACCTTCACTTGCCCGTATGGAACATTTGCTTTTAGGAGAATGCCCTTTGGGTTGTCTAATGCACCAGCCACATTCTAGTGCTGCATGATGTCAATCTTTTTAGATATGGTGGAGAACACCACCAAAGTATTTATGGATGATTTCTCAGATGTGGGTGAGTCATTTGAATCATGCCTCAAGAATTTGAGCAAAGTGTTGAACAGATGCGAAGAAACTACTTTGGTCGTAAATTGGAAGAAATGTCACTTTATGGTCAAAGAAGGGATAGTGCTGGGCCACAAAATCTCAGGAAATGGGATAGAGGTGGACAAGGCAAAAATTGAAGTAATAGCAGGATTATCACCGCCTATTTCTATCAAGGGGATCAGAAGCTTTTTAGGGAATACAAGATTCTATGGGAGGTTCATTGAGGATTTCTCAAAGATTGCACAACCATTGTGCAAACTACTTGAGAAGGAGGCAAAGTTCGTGTTTGATGAGGCATGTTTGAAGGCTTTTGAATGCCTAAAGGAGATACTCACACAGTTCCCATTATTATAGCCCTAGATTGGTCTCTCTCATTTGAGGTAATGTGTAATGCTAGTGGGGTGGTCCTTGGTGCTGTCTTAGGCCAATAGAGAGTGAAGATTTTTCACTCTATAGACACTCAATGCATCTCAAAAGAACTACATGATAATTGAACAGGAGCTACTAGCAGAGGTCTTTGTATTTGAAAAGTTTCAAGCATACTTATTCAGAACTAAGGTAATTGTCCATAAAGACCATGCTACACTGAGGTACTTGATGTTGAAAAAGGATGCTAAACCCAAGCTGATCAGATGGGTGTTGTTGCTCTAATAATTTGAATTCAAGGTAAAGGACCGAAAGAGAATAGAAAATCAAGTGACCGATCACTTGTCCGGATTGGAAGTAGAGGCAAGAGTGAAGGATGAGATTGATATCGATGATGCCTTCGCAGATGAACAGGTATTGGCTGCATCTCAATATTTGATCATTAGTTAACTGACTATGCAAATTATTTGGTGAGTGACATGATTCCAGCAAATATGACTTCACGGCAAAGGAAGAAATTCCTGTTTGATGCTCGGAGTAACTATTGGAATGAACCATATCTATTCCACATTTGTGAAAAGGGGCTGATACAGAGATGTGTGCCAAAACTAGAGATGTTGAGTATTTTGGAGGCTTACCACTCATCCCTGGTTGGAGGTCATCATAGTGATATCTGAAGTGCACACAAATTTTTACAGTGCAGGTATTATTGGCCCTCTATCCACAAAGATCCTTACGATTTTGCTAAGTCCTGTTATCAATGCCAAAGGCAAGGTGGCATTACTCATAAGCATAAGCTACCATTAACCCATATTCTTGAACTAGAATTATTCGATGTATGGTATATAGACTTCATGGGCCCATTTGTGAGCTCATATGGGATGAAATACATTTTGGTGGGTGTGGACTATATCTGAAAGTGGGTGGAAGCCATTGCACTCCTTAACAATGAAGGAAAAAGTGTCACAGTATTTCTGCAGAAACAGATATTTTCTAGATTTGATACTCCTAGAGACATCATCAATAATGGTGGGTCACACTTTTGTAATCACCTTTTCACAATGCTTCTTGGGAAATATGATGTGAAACATAAGATGGAAGCACCTTACTATCCTTAATCAAGTGGGCAAGTGGAAGTGTCCAATAGGGAGATCAAGACTATTCTGGCCAAAACAGTGAACACCAACCAAACAGACTGGTCTAGGAAGCTGGATGATGCACTTTAGGCATATCAAACATCTTATAAGACCCCCATTGGCTCATCTCAATATCAGCTTGTCAATGGCAAGGCATGTCGTCCGCTGGTAGAGTTAGAGCATAAGGTACTATGGGCACTGAAAAATTTGATCTTGGATTGGAATGAAGCAACCAAGTTAAGGCTAGATCAGCTAAATGAGTTAGATGAGTTTAGGCTTCGAGCTTATGAGAGTGCAACCATTTATAAAGAAAGAATGAAAATCTACTATGACCAAAAGATTGCAAAAAGGGAGTTCAATGTTGGTGATTTGGTCCTACTGTTTAATTCGAGGCTCCACTTGCATCCAGATAAATTGTAATCTAGATGGATGGGACCGTATCGAGTGGTGAACGTGTCTCCATATGGTGCAGAAGAACTTGAGAATAAAGATGGTAAGAAGTTCAAGATTAATGGGCAAAGGATAAATCTGTATATGCAAGCCATTGAAGAGATAAGAGGAATGGAGTCGATGTAACTTGATGACGCCTGAATGGTCAAGAAAGTTGCATCATGCCGCGATATTAAATTAGGAGCTGTATGGGAGGCAACCCATGAAGGGTGAAGTCTTAGTAGAAACAGGTATGTCCTTTTCCCTTGTTCTTACATTTTATGCTTCGGGATGAAGCATTCTTTTAAAAAGAGAGTGTATATTTGTTGTTTTTGGGTGTTTAGTTTGTTCGAGGGTTTTTATTTCCATGTTTCTTTTCCCTCAGACATGCTATTTAGTAGAACTGGAATGTTTAGATATTTTTTGTTATTTGTGTAATTAGAAGTAGCTTAGGATTACTTTACAACCAATAAATGCAGTAGTTTTCATGTTTTTGAAAAATGACCTATCTGAATTTTTTTTATGTTAGCTATGTATGTTGACTGAGAAGTATGACTTCTATGGATCTTTGTATGACATTTATATTATTAGCATGCGTAGTTGTAGTTTATCCATGCATCAAACGAATAGGTAGAATCAATGCAAACCTGTACCATGAGTGAGGATTCATACTCAGTTCAATATTTCATTAAGGATCTAGAACTTGCCTGGTTGGTCTTTACATAGGTTTTAGGATAGTTGGTTAGGAAAGGATCATCGGCCAATTTTGTCATATCTAATTATAGCTTAAATTGCCCTACCAAATGAAATGATTCCCTTAATCTCGTATTTGAGCCTAAAAGTTGACCTATTTTATTTGATTTCACCTTGACCAAGTTTATAATAAACTCGTTTAGCACTGGTCCCTCCTTGGACATTGTGAACCTCAACTCAGGAAAAATGCGTAAGTTGAGGGTGACTATAGTAGGGTTGCGTAAACTATGTGAGAGTGGAGAAGAAAGACAAAAAAAGTCAAAGAAGAGTGAGGTATTTGTATTTGGGCCTGTATAAGCAAATTTTGCTATTCCATAGGACAACTAGCCATTATGAATCCTAAAAAAAATGATGTGTTAGTCTAGAGGACAATTGATCTACGACGGATGATACCTCCAATGAATGATTGTGCCAGTATACAGGACGATTGACCTCCAACGGATGATATTCCCTGGAAAAACATTTTTGAGAAATAGTACCCTACTTAGGGTTCTCCCATCTTCTTCTTTTTGGTCTGCCCCTGAGTTGGCATATCTTTACTTTCTGATTTGCTCTTATTGGAGAAATAATGAGATTTTACAAATTTTGGCCTTGAATGGTCTGACATAATTTTTGAAAAAAAAGGCTTGAAGTTTATTAATTCTTCATCATTGGAAACAATATTAAGTTTCATGATTTACTCTATCGCTGGATTTGAATAGTCTTATTATAATTATTATTTTCCTAATTATTATTATTATGATTATTTCATTTATATGTACTCTTGTCCCAAAATATTCATTAAGTACTAATGTGTCGTGGTTTTACGGTTCTTTTGACGCTTAAAATATAGAAAAGATGCTAAAATTTGAGTATGTTTATACAGATATGAGGTTCATTTACTGTATTTTCATGGAAATCAGGTCCCTGAGTGGATTATAAAAAAGAAGTGAAAAAGTGCAGAAAATGGTCTGTTACAGGTAACAGTACAAGCCATATCATCTGGGTACGAGCCGTACCTGTGTCCATAGCAGAGATTCAAAAATTGGCCAACTGCATAGTTCATGGTATGACCAGATGCCATGAGTCTTGACATCATTGTATGAGTCGTACCATAGACTCGTGGTAAGATTAAGAGGAATAGCCATATGACACCCTTAGGGCACGATTTGATTGCATAGGTCGTACCAATATGGTACGAGCCATAGGAAGTAACCGTTGGAGGATCATCAGAGAAGTTACATAGTTGAAGTTCAAACCACGATTTACACCTACAATACATAGATACTGGGTACGATTCATACCTTCCCTCCTTACCTGAAAGATCCAAAAGCTGCAAATCATACCGCGAGGGAAAACCACGACTCTTAGCAGCATGCTATGATTTGTAGGTGATCCTAGCATAGAAGTTCCTGTTAATTTAGTAAAGAATTTCATTAATTGTATAAATAATTTCCTTTTATTTTTCCTTAGGGAGACCCAATATTTTTAATTTTAATTGTGTTTTTGGATTTTCCCGACACCACTTGGCGAACAATAAACACGAAAACCTTGAGCAAAGTTCATCATTGTTTTCTTGAATTTCAAAGTTTATAGTGCAATTGATCATTGGTTTTTATTCCTTCAATATTCTTACTTGTTAATTATGATTTCTCTTATGATTTATAATTTATTTCTTGAAATTATGAGTAGCTAAAACCTCCACAACTAGGGTTGTGGGAACCATGGTGAAATAATGAATTAGAGTTAACATGAAGTGATTCTAAACCACTATTGATTCTTGTATTGTTCTTCTCTTCATGCTAATTATTTGTTAACGGTGTGCAATGTTATGGCTAGCCCATATTCTCTTCTTGCTTGAACCTAGAGAAGTAGAGATTAGGAAAAGAGAAAGACGAAAAAACCTTGAAATTAATTTTCATTGAATAACTTGAGTTGCGGTCACAGGAAAGTTAATTTGGAATTATTGATAAAGGTTAGCTGAAAGTGCTCATGAGACCTAACCCGGTGATTAAGTATAGTCATCTAATAGGGGCGAATCATCCGTTTGGATGAATATAGTTTATCAATTCTACAGGCTAAGTATTGGAATAGATCACAAAGGTAATAACCCGACCTAATTAAGAAGCCATGGGGAAAACTTCCCTAGTTAGTTTCATATCTTTGAAAACAACACCATTCCACAATATTGTCACTTAATTATTCCTCATAACCCCCCCTCCTTAGGAAATAATTGAACTAAAAGCGTGAATACTATCATTAGTCGATATCTTGACCATATTCCCTATGGGATCGACCCTAACCTTAGTTGGGATCTTTATTGACAACAACCACATTACACTTCTTCTAAGGTGTAATTTGAGTGTTTTCAAAAAATGGTGCTATTGTCGGGGAATATGGCTTAGGATTAGATTAATTGAATTAGTCATGTTGTCTAAGTTATTTTATACATTTTCATGTAATTTTATATAAATGTGAATATATGTGTGAACCAACATGATTAGTCCTTGTTTTGTAGGTTTTAATGATTTTTAGGAACTAAATCAGAAGTTGGTGATGGAAAGGATTGGAGTCGGAAGCAACGGGCGAAAGTCGGCAAGGAGAGGCCATGGCAAGGCTGGCCGCGCCAGGCAGCGTGCCACGCTGTGCGTGTGCCGC